>PVJH01003447.1:0-141874 GCA_004026705.1 Nesogale talazaci
ATGTGGCTCCTTGAGCCCTAGAGATCTGTTTCCATCAGAGGTCTCCATGTGGCATATCAACAGGAATATCTCATTGGGAGTGAGCATGTATCTGACCTTCAGTGAGCTATTTACCTCTGTTTGTGAGGTCATCAAGCTGCGACCTGATTGACAAGTAAACTCCACCCCTTCACAAAGTTACAGGAGATATGTGACTGTCACAAAGCAAAAGTTGCAAATTGTTCATGGTCAGTGACTATTTCTTTAAAGCCACCTAATTATGAATTATTTCATTAAAGCAGATACTAAACTCACCACTTGTCTGTCAATTTATCATACTGAGATGGCATGTGAGTTATTGTGGTTATGAACAGTATGGTATAGGTGTTTCAAATACTACAAGGGTAATGCAGGCAAAAGGCAAATGGAAGAATTTAATATTAAAGAGCTGACCAGAAAATTTCAAAAGGCAGCTCATGAATACAAAATAGAAACTTAATGGAATGCTGAAAGCCCTAGAGATAGAAAACCTAAAGGAAAGAATATGATTCGCATGCATAAATTGGAAAGAAGTAAAGAAAAAATTCAGATCTTGAGCAACAATATTGAAAGATTGTACTGTAAAAATATCGAGTGGGGCAGGAAGTTGCAAAAGAATACATAATCTGGTTCCAAAAGACTAGTCAACATTTAACCATTTCAAGAGATAACATAGGGCATCAACCAGTGGTACTGAAGGAAGTTCAATCTGTAGTGAAAGCATTAGCCCAAAACAGGTATTCAGAAATTGATAGCATACCAATTGAAATGTATTTAGAAGCTGATGAAGCACTGGAAACACTCACTTGTCTTGCTCAGAAACTTGGAAGACAGTTAGTTGGCCAACTGTTTGGAAGTGAGTCATATTTTAACTTATTCCAAAAGAGCTAACCCAACAGAATGCTCAAATAATAAAACATTATCATCAGTATCATCTATAAATGAAATTATACTGAAGATTATCCAACAATGGTTACAGAAATATATTGACAAGGACCTGCCAGTGATTTAGGCTGTAGTCACAAAAGGACATGAGTTAAGGAACATCAATCTTGATATCAGATGAACCTTGACTGAAAACAAAGAACTTAATAAAAGTGTTTACTTGTGTTCTATTGACTACACCATGGCATTTAACCATGTGAATCATAAGAAATGGTGACCAACCTTGAGAAGAATGGCAAATTCCAGAGCATTCCATGTGTCATGGGAATGTATACGTGGATCCAAGAGCAGTTGTGCCAACAGAACAAAGAAAGGGTCCATGGTTTAAAATCAGGAGAGCTGTATGTCAAGGTTGTATTCTCTCACTATATATATTCAGTCTGTATACTGAGAAAATAATCAGATAATTAGATTACATGAAGGAGAACATAGCTGCTGGAATTGAAGAAGTCTTATTATTAATTTGTGATAGGTAGATGAGGCATCTTTGCTTGCTCAAAGTGAAGAGAACTTCAAGTACTTGCTAATGATGATCAACTTTCAACTTTCTATATGTATTAAAATCAATGTAAAAAAAAGACTAAAACCTTCACAACTGATTCTAGAGTAAACATGATAATAGAAGAAAATATTGAAGTTTCCAAGGATTGCATCTTGCTTGTATCCATAATCAATGCTCACTGAAGTAACAGTAAAGAGATTAAATGACACATTGCATTGGGTGAATTCACAAAAGAGGACTCTGTAAAGTGTTGGGAAAAAAAGATGTTACTTTGAAGATTAAGGTGCTCCTGGACAAAGTGAGGTGCTTTGAATTGCATCATATATGTATATGAAAGTAAAACATTGATAAGGAAGATGGAAGACAAATCAATGCATTTGAATTATGCTGTGGGTAAAGAATATTGAAAGTATCATAGACTTCCAAAAGAACCACTGAATCTATGTTGGAAGTAGTAGAGTAAGAATATTCCTTGGAATCAAAGATGGAGAAATATTCTCTTATATACTTTGGACATGTTTTCAGGAGAGACCACTACCTGGAAAAGGACATCAAGTAGAGGGGTGGTGAAAAAGAGCAAGACTGCACTTTTTGGAAGATGATGGATGATAGAGTAGCTGCATTGGGAGATACATGAAGGAATGCTGGTTTTGGAGAGTGGAAGACTGAGAGGGGGGACCGAGATGTACATTTGGGCTTCGTGACACCCAGGGGTAATGTAGCCTGACCTTCCCTGTGGCAATGATCTACTATGGCCCTACACAAGTGCTGCTCAGCTACTGTGGCATGTAGTCTGATGCCCAGGGTACACTGACCTTCACAACCTGCTGTGGGTCACCAATAGGGGTCTACCCACCATGCCAAGTTTCACTGCTAGAAACCCATATGCAGTCACAGGCAGTCCTTGTCCACCACAACCTGAGCCAACCACACAGCCAGTGCCCCTTGGCTGAGGCCCACCCTGCTGCTTGAAAACCTAGTCATAGAATTCAAACTGCAATGCTGCTTAAGGTTCATACAGAACCAACCAGCCCTATCCTCTGGGTCAAATATATCACATATAAAAACCATACCTAGCAATATCAAAATGCCTCATAAACTATTACCCACATCAGCTATAACAAACAAAGGCAAGAGAAACAAGCCACAATATCTGAAGAGGATCTGATCTTAAAAATGTATATAGAAGAAGTGGACTTTGAACCAGCAGAGGAATAAATGTTCAGAATGCTGCTTAAAATCATTCAGGATATGAGAGATTCAATACAAAAGAAGGAGTCGATACAGAGAGACTATAGAGCCTACTTTTTGAAGGGAAATACAAGAGTTAAAGGATACGGCAGGAAAGTGAAGACAACAGTAAAAGAACTAGCCAACATCCTGGAAGACATGATGGCATGAAAGAGAATACTATTAGTGACCTCGAGGACAGTCAAACAAAATTCAACAAACATGGAAGATAATTAAACAATGTAAAGAAGCATGGGAATATTAGAGCAAGCCATAAGGGAGAAATCAACAGCCAAAATAGCAAGGAAATTCCTGGAAGAAAACTTCCTCAACTTGATGAAGGAGAACCAGATCATTATTCAGGAAGCAGAGATGATATCAATTAGATTGAATCCTAAAAAGAACACACCAAGGCATGTAGTAGTTATTTTATCCAAATTTGACAAAAGTAGAAAATCTTAAGAGCAGATAGAGAAACAATGCAGTCACCTATAAAGGTAATAAGATAATATTATGCTCTGACCTTTGAGCAAAAATCTTGAAGAGGAGAAAATGGAATAGCATTTTCTGAAAGTTGAAGAATAATGGTAACGCAAGAATCCTCTACCCCACAAAACTCTCTATTAAAATAGACAGGAAGTAAGAATTTTCCCAGAAAACTTAATTTAGAAGAATTTAGAGAATACTTTAAAGAAAAACCCAACACTACAAAAATTACTTTCCAACTTGCTTTGGACAGAAGACCAACATCCACAGAGCATAGACATGAGCTCATCACATAGTGTAACACTAGCCAGAATCAGCACACTGAAATCAATACCCAAGAAGTCTTTGACCTACTATTGAAAAGAGGGCAAGTATGACTCTCCACAAACATACAGAACACACAGCTATGGAGGGAGGTAGAAAAACATGTACTACCAAAGGTAGAAGGTATCAGCAAAAAATCTACAGTTGGATGTAATTACTCTGAAAGCTTGTTTTAAAAGATAAACATTGGCTGTTTGGATTAGGAAACCAAATTTATCAATCTGTTGTCTGAAAGAGACACATCTCAAGCTCAACTTACAAAAACAGGCTGAGGTTCAAAGCTTGGCAAAAAGTATATCACGCAAACGGCAATCTAAAAAAACCCAGTCATTTCAATTCTAATGACTGACAAAATTGATCTGAAGATGCAAGGCATATATATATATATATATATATATATATATACACACATATATATAAGCAAACACACATATACACACACACACAAGTATGGGTACTATGTAATGTTCAAAGAATCCATAGATCAAAAACCAGTGAGTGTAATAAACATATTTGCACCCAATGAGTGACACACAAAATTCATAGCTCAAATTCTTCAAAATATGCAAAAAGAAATGACAGAATTGGCAATCATAGGATATTTCAATATATTTCTCTACATGAAAGACAAATCAGCAAGAGAGAAGCTCAACAGAGATGCTAAAAAAAATCAACTCTACAATTATGCGAGCCAACCAGATAAACATAGTCAGAGCTCTTCACCAAACTGCAAAAAATTCACATTCTTTTCAAGTGCACATGTATCTGAAAATAGACCAGCTGCTGGTACACAAACCATGTTTCAATAAATTCAAACATAGAGTATGGGGGGCAGAGAAGGAGAAGAGTGCATACGGAAGAATCCATTAGTCTTATATATTAAGGAGTCTGGCAGGATGGGTTTCAAGGGTGAAGGGAGACTTTCACTTTTGAGAGTTGGAGGTGAGTTGCAATCACATTCTTATAATTAATATTGTTCCTCAATATAACCTCCCATAATAATGCTGCCTTAAAATTACCTTATATAAGCACATGGCTGATTTGCTTGTAGCCAGCAGTTTTATGATAGTAACAAACATGTGCTATTGCTATCTAGGATTGGTGGACAGCCCCTCCCCATTTACCTGCCTGGGCACTGGCATCCAGTTCTTCTTCAATATACTCAAGGAACATTAGGGTTATGATATAGTGTACTTTGTTACGGATGTGGTTGCCTGTAATTAGAGGGGCTTATATGCCCCCTGAGTGTATATGAGCCTTGGTTGAAAATGTATTCTCTCTCTCTCTGCATGGATCTGGCTCCTGAAACCATGACCATCCGGGAGGTGAGCATTCACATGCTTTATCTTGTCTGATGTCTCTTTAATAGCATCCCTCAATTACACGACTTCCTCTTGGACCCATTCAATTGTGGGAGATAGTACCCCACAATAGAGAGCATTCTATATATATTCATTCTCTGACCACTATGCAATAAAGCTGGAAGTCGAAAAAAGATAAGGGGGAAATACGAAACAAGGGCAAACACTTGGAAGATGAACTTCTTCAAAATGATTGAGTATTTGGCCAAATTAGAGAAGAAATTAGGAACTTTCTAGAAACTAATGAGAATGAGAGTACAAGATACCACAACCTATGGAATACAGCAAAGACAGTTATAAGAGAATGTTTGATAGCAACATATTTACACATGAAGATGGAAGAGAGGCTTATTTTGGATACCCTACCACAAAACCATTAGCAATTGGAACAGAGTCAACAGAATAAGCATTCAAACAGCAAAAAACAAAAAAGAAACTATAAAACTCAGGGTGGAGAGTAATGAGTGCAAAAAAATGGAGAGAGTCAATAGAAAGCTTGTCCTTTGAAAGGATTTAAGAGAACTGAAAGACCGTAGGAAAACCTCACAAAAAATAGGAAGGAATAAATGTCAATATCCAGGATGAGTGATGAGATGGGGAATTACAACAGACCCTAATGAAATTTAAAGACTAATTACACTGTATTATGAAGGATTGTACACTAACGTAACAATAATTTGGAAGAGATGGGCAAGTACCTGGAAAACATACCCTTCCCAGATTACCTCATATATATGTCAAGAACTTGAATAGAGCCATAGCAAAAGAATAGATATATGAATTAAAAAAAAACAAAACCAAACTACCAACCAATAAAAGTCTGTGTCCAAGAGCTTCACAGAAGAATTCTACCAAACTCAGGGAAGAGCTGATACCAATTCTACTTAAACTTTCCCAGAACACAGAAAAGAACAATAAACTCCCAAACACTTTCTATGAAGCTAATATAACACTGATACCCAAACTGGGCAAGGATCCCACAAGAATAGAGAACTATAGGCAAATACTTCTAATGAACCTTAAAGCAAAAATTCTTAACATAATCTTGAAAATAGAATACAAATAGAATACAAAGGTATATATCTGATAATCCATTAACATCATCCATCACATTGAAAGGAAAAGGACAAGAACCACATGATAATAACGATAGATGCAGAAAATCTATTTGATAAATTCAACACCCATTCCTAGGACACCTGAGAAGATAAGATTGTAAACTAATTATCTCTATGTAATTCAAGCTATATATGAAAAACCAACACTCAGCATTACAAGCAGTGGAGAAAAGAAAAAAACATTCCCACTTAAAAAAGGGGACCAGATAATGATGCTTCTTGTCCTTACTTGTATTCAGCACTGTCCTGGAGGTTCAAGCAAATGATATAAGACAATGGAATGATATCAAAAGTATAAATCTGTGGAAAAAGAAGTGAAATGGTAGTTATATGCAGATGATATATATATACATATATATATATGTATATGTATATATCCCAAAGGCTCCACAATATGGTAGAGTAGCAGAAGCAAAATCAACAAGCAGAAGTCAACTGTATTGCTGTATACAACTGAGAAGATTACAGGAAATGAGATCAAGAAAGTAGTATGCCTCACAATAGGCAAGTATAAAGTGAAATACCAAGCTATATACCTAACCTCAAAAACAAAGGTCCCATATGAGGCCAACTGCAGAACATTATTATAAGAAATCAAATGGGATATTTACAAATGGAAGAATATACCATGCTCATGGATTGGAAGACTCAATACTGTAAAGGTGTCAATTCTTCCTTAGGCACTACATAACTTCAAAGCAATCCTGATGCAAATATCAGCACCTTTTTTTTCCCAAAGGAGAAAAACTGATTACCAACTTCATAAGGAAAGGGAAGAAGGCCACAATTGGCAAAGAACTCCTTAAAAAGAAGAATAAAGTGTTCAGGCTTGCGTTACCAGACTTTAAATTTTATTATATAGCCATAGTTGTTAAAACAGCATGGTACTGCTATAATGAGATATACTTTGAAAAATGGATAAGCACAGAGAATTTAGAAATAAAATCAGCATTATCCAGAAAACTGATCAACTGATCTTTGATTCAGGTCATGAAAATATCAAATGGGAAATGAATGCCCTGTTTAACAAATAGTGCTAGAAAAACTGGATATCAGCTGGCAGAAGAATGAAGCAAATTGCTTGCCTCGCTCCATATAAAAGTAAAAATTCAAGATGGATCATAGACCTCTAGGTAAAAACCTAATGATCAGCATTATCAATGAAAAATAGGGGCAAAGCAAAGAAACATTGGGAATACAATAGGGGCAATTAAAATTAAGGAAAGATGAACACAAAGGAAGATATAATAGAGAGGTGGGACATAGCAAAGATAAAACACTTGTGTACATCCAAAGACTTTATCAAGAGAATAATAAGAGAGCCCAAAGCTTGGGAAAATATATTTAGTAACAAAATATCAGATGAAGGGCTTGGTACTAAAATCTACAGAATCTTCAAGCCTTCAGCAAGAAAAAAAATGAATAATCCACTGAAGAGGTGGACAAAGATTCACAAAAGAGGAAACCCAAATGACCAATAAACATATGAGAGAATGTTCTCAGATCATTAGTCAGCTGGGAAAGAACAATTACGAGATACCACCTAAGACCCACAAAGATAGCCCAATTCAAAAACACAGAAAGCAACAAATGTTGGAAGGAATGAGATAGGAACTCTCATTCACTATTGGTAGTCTTGTAGATATGTACAGCTACTCTGGAAAGGGATTTGGTGATATCTAAAATGAATAGAAATTGAAATACTTTACAAACCAGGAATTCCACTACTGGGCATACATCCAGAAGAAATAAGAAATAGATCACAACCAGGCATCTATTCTGTTCATCATTGCACAGTTCACTATCACAAAAAATTAGAAACAGCCTACATTTCCAGCAATAGATAGATTTAAAAACTCCAGTATATACACACAATGGTACACTACACACCCCTAAAATATAATGATGAAAAGATGAAATATCTCATTTAATGGAAAGAGTTGAAGGAGTAAAGTTAGCCAAGCACAAAAGGGTAAGTACAACATTAGTCACTGACATAAGTCCACATAGTAGAACAGGTCTAAGGGAAAATGCACACAAAACACAATTCCTGGGAACATTACATACATCATCAAACAGACAAAATCAATTAATAAAACAAATAATAATAATAAGATGCAGAAAGCATTTGTGCTGAAAAGCATCTTTTCCATGCTTCTCATATGCTTTTAAGACCTACAGATGGGCAGGGGATGGGAGGTAGGGGAAGAAGAAAGACATAAATGGGGGACCAGTGAAGTACTCCAGGGGAGGATAATACCCCAGAGGAGAGTACTGTGTGAGTCTCCACAGCAAAGGGAGAGCAAGAGTGCACCAATCCATGAAGACCATGTTCCTGCTTAGAGCAGCTCATTTCCAGAGATGACTACAGGGCTGGCCTCATCTAAAGACATGGCTCTCTCTAGATGACAGTGCTATAAAGACCAGCCATAAACATACCATTTTGGAAGAGTGCCCAGTCTGATATAGGCATGGGCAAACCAAGAGGAGAGCGCAAGAGACCAGCAATGGGAGCAAAGCCTGGAAATTCCGATGGAATCCCCACTGTACACTTCTGACTCTGGGGGAAGCACTTGACACTTCATTCAAACTGCTTGAGAATTACTCACATGGAGGTCTAAATATATACCGGGTAAGGGGTTGGACACTAGACCACTCCACCCCTGACTTACTTCAGGAAAAGCAATAAGAACCTGTAGGATGTACACCTTTTAGATACAAAAGCTGAAGACTAAAAGGGTGTAAGTGCTGTTAGGTCACTGAGTTAGGGAATCTGGAACCCTGAAAGAGAGTTCTGGGGGGTGAGGGGTTTTTCATGGGAGGGAAGGAGGTGGTAAAAGGTGAATGTGAGTCATTAATGACAGGGACAGCGAGAATAGTGAAGTTTATAAAATCTAGGGTGAGGATAGTGTAGCATTCCTGGCTAGGTTTGTTTGGTTCAATTGAAAAATTTCTGAGAGGAATTACTTAAAGTTGAAAAATGAGCAAGCATGATAGTGGGGCAGGAGAAAAGTTCTGCATCAAACTGTCTTAATTACATAAATGAACATATATGGGACTAATAGTATTGGTAAGGTGAAACATAAGTCTTTATAATAAGGGGAGAAAATATTAATAAAAGGATAGTTATGAGTTGTTCAATGCTATACCACTCCCTGAATCCCTCGACACCCCATTCCACAAAACATGAGGGCCTGTCCAATTGTCTTGTAAGTGGGTTTGTGTCTCCACTTGGCCTACATTTCTTCACATCAAATTGATTGCCTAGTTTTGAATTTCTCATACCTATTTTTGTCAACTCCTCATAACCAAATGCTGTGCTTCTTCTATGTGGGTTTTGTTGCTTCCCTGCTCAATGGGTACTTTTTCAGCTACAGGCCTGTAAGACACCAGATGCTACATATTTTTGATGCTATATTTTTTAATAGCTTGACACTATCAGTGTTCTTTCCTACATTTACTTATGCACCCATTTTGTATTCAGCAATCAAGTTGGGAAGGTGAGTATCATACATTGTCACATTTTCAAAAACCATTCTTGTACTTAGGTGAAATTTTAGTAGAAGCCCAAAGTCCATCTGCTTCCTTACTGAATTTAGATATATGTACTCATATATACAAATACACCTATGTTTATATAATTATATTATATATGTCTATATCAATATTTGTACATATAGAAATATAAAAAATTTTGCTTTCCTCTGCTTTCAACTTTATAATTATCAACAGGTGTAATGATTTCTTGAGGATATGAAAAGACAGGGGAACAGGGAAGACAGGGGATGACTGAACTGATAGCAACAATTTCTGTGTAACCCCATGCTAGAGGAGTGAATAACAGAATTGCAGTGATTGGACATGTTGGATTGGCTAAGATATGGCTATATATATAATAGAATAATACTAATGTAAACAATAACAACAAGGCTTTCTGTGAGGAGGAGGGGTGGTGGATGGGTTTAAATGGGAGGTTATATAAAAAAGTTGAAGAAGAAAGAAAATGCTTTGAAACTGTATTAACAATTATACAATTATACTTGATCTGTTCAGATTATGGAGCGCTATGACACCTGTAAGAGCTTCCAGTAAAATGATGACTAAAAAGAGAAAAAGAGGAAGACCCCCATACAGGATGGAGAGACAGAATGATTCCAACCATGTGTTCAAACATAAGAAAATTTTGAGGACAGAACAGGAGCATGTGATGGGCATGGTGTTGTAGTGTCACAATGGAATGGAAAGGCAACAGCAACATCTTCTTTATGTCTGTGTGTGAGGATGTCTTTTGGGTCGTTTTTTTTTTTTTTTTAAATTGACTTAAAATCTCAGGATGGAATGAGCCAGAGCCAGAAGATCCTCCCAAATGAGCTATGCTCTCTCTTACCATAAGTGTAGGCCAGTGCGTGAGGACAGACTCGGGTGCGTGAAGAGAACCCTTCGCTGAGTCTTTTCATCTTGGAACCCATAAAACTCTGTAAACATCAGGAATACCTTCTACTAATGCTGACCACACTCACTCTTTCTTTCTTTGCAGAATATAGATGCTAGTTAAGCGAAGACAGCTGAACATGATTGCACACATAAGAGAATTTCAAAAAGTACATGGAACAATTCCATTATCTTTCAATGCCATTTTTCTCTTTAAATCATTTTATTGAGGACTCGTACAACTCTTAGCAATTTCATTTTTCAGTGAACTTTTTGAAGTTTTATCATTACTTTTGCTGTAGTTCAGAGTTTGAGAATGTTTTCACAGGCTTGTTTTTGTGATATGTAGGTGATATAAAACCCAAATCAAATTCACTGCTGCTGAGTTGGTTCTGACTCACAGTGACCCCCTAGGGCATGGTCGAACTACCCATTGGGTTTCAGAGACTGTAGCTCTGTGTGGGATTAGGAAGGCTAGCTTTCTCCTACGTAGCACATGATGACCTCAAACTTCGGACCTTGCTGTCAGCAACACAACTCAGAACTACTATGCAACCAGGGCTCCTTGATGTGTGATAAAGTTACTGGCAAGCATGGTGGCTGAGATCTTAGTATTTGTTTCTCCAGGCTGCTACTCAGGGCTTTAACTTCCTTCTTCCTTGATAATAAGAACTTTGAGCTAAAGACTTTGAGTATTTAAAAATGAAAATAATAAAAACAATGATCTTTGAATTATTTTATTTGCCCAAGAAATTGATTTTACTCTTATATGAATAGAGTCTTTAATGAAAGAAGCAATTCTAATGGAGCTACTCTTTACATAACTATTTTCCAAATCTTGTAAAATGCCGTCTATTTTACCTGCTTAATTTACATAAAAAAGGAGAACTTGTGTAACTATAGATTACGGCTGAGCAACGAACAATTTTCAATTTTGTTCACTTCCCCTTAAAAGACTCATTTAAGATTCAATGCTGACGGAAAATCCTTTCTAACCTAAAATTCTAATCACTGACTGAAAGTAAGATAAATGACCTCAAAGGGAACATAAGTCTCCTTGCATGCCAAGATTTTTTTGTTTACAAAGCACTGTCCTAATGAGGTTAATATAAATGAATTTGCAACAATTGGACTGAACAGGCTTCAAATACACAAAGATGTCATGGAAAAAATGATAAACCATGTTTTAGAGCTTCTTAAGCCACAAATATTTAGATAATATGGTGGTGTGTCGACAACTATAGATACATAATTACATACACACTTGTTCATTCTAAATTACTGATACAATAGATAACAATATAATAAAATAATATATAACACATAAATCCACACGATTAATGTTTTAAAACCTATTACAATATTCTGTTATATTCTATGACCAAGTCACATTTATAGTAAACACACACGTTATTTAAATAAACAAAATGTGTCTTAATTCCCTCAGCATGTATAATGTGAACCTCATTGTTCTAGCAAGAACCCATATTATTTATAGTTAGTTTGATGGTGGGATTTGACAGGCAGCCATCTGGGGCACGGCAAGAGGCCATTTTGAAAATGCAGGCCTTCAATAAGATCAAAGTATGTACAGAAGTATCAAATTATACCCAGATAGAAAAATGTGTCCTCAGATTTTTATGCAAAGTTTAACATTGACACATGCTCTATGAATTCTCAATTCCATGCATACAAGCAAAACCCATGCCACTGAAATGCTTAGAGATGGCTTGGGGAAAAAGAAAAAATATATATATATATATATATATCTAAACTGGGATCACATGTCCTTTCCGGCCTCTAACTGTGGCATTCATCTGACATAATAGAGACGCAGAAACACAGTGTGCCTTTACTCTGCAGGGGTCACAAAGCTGTTCAGTGTGGGAGATCAGCACGTGAATATCTCTTCCCCTGGCTATAAAATGAAAAACACCTGACACTTGAGAACTCTTAGTACATGATTTGAATGCCATTAGGGGCTGCTCCTACACATTTCATATTACAGCTGTGGAGTGTGTAACCCATGAATAGCACTTGTGTTATGTTTGCTTTTGAAAACTCTGTGTTGATCCCTCCAGGCGCTCTATTTGCAAGTACTCCCATGTGAAGCAGAGAGCAGGGGGGAATCTGAAGCAAATGGATATGTTTTACTGAGGCTGTTCTGTAAGGAAGGAGCCATGGTGGTGCAGTGGTACAGTGCTTGTGGCTGAAGAAAAGAGAAAAGACGTGGTAGTGTACTTCTATCAAGGTCACAGCACTGTCTTATAGGTTGACTCATCAGCTGTAGGTTTTGGGTTCTGTAAGGAAGTATTTTTAGGAGATAGAGAAACAACTAATAATATACCTACAACTCCCGTTGTAAAACTTTACAAAAATGTGACCTAGGGAGTGGGTCTTTTATTGATGAAACTGAGATCGCTTGTAATGTAAACAGGGCTCTTGTTTCAGGTAACTAGCTCTATGGGCTGAAAATTTATCATAAAGTTCAATACCAGCTCTTTGGATTTGTGGAAGGAGGACTGCTCATGAGTGCTTTGGTTTGGGAAAAGTTAATTTTCAAGCTGCTTTGAACTACTTTTAAGTTGTGAAAATGAGACCAGGGATAATCTTTCAATACTTTATGAGGTTATATTTCCCTTGGATTTATATTAAGATGACCTCATTTTAGCACTTCGAGATTGGAATGCCATCTTTTAATTTCCTTTTCTCTATAAAATTCAGCCTATAGCAAATTGTACATTTAAGGAGTATAGAAGCTAATGGCTAAACTTATTTTGATGATAACTTGATTCAGCTGTAACTTTCTGTCTGATCATAAATTTTTCTTCTCAGTTTTATGACTGAGTCCTTTAGTTTATTTTTGAATTCCTACTTAAGTGACTGTCAGGATTACATAAGTATATCTGCAAAAAGACTGACTTGGAACATGATTGGATCTTACTGAACAATTGCTACATGTCATGCTACTTCCATATATGACTTAACCTAATACCCGTAAGATAGATATCATTGTCAATTTCAAAGTTACTATCAGAGATGAAACTCAAAGTAAAATCTTCCTATCTTCTATAGTCAATTACATTTTAAACACCATTACGTAACTTTCAGAACTCTTCTTTTAAAAATATAATTCAAGTCTTATTCAAGTCTTGATGTGACTCTCACTAACTCATCAGCTAGCTCCGTCTCCTGTTTCTTTTTAATAGTTGCCTAATGAACTGTCTAACATACTTAGTAGGATCCCATTCCTGTGCATACTGGTTTGCAACCATAAATGTACAGGAGAAGCATATGGAAAACTTTAAAAAGATGATCACGTCTGGTCTTTCATTGGACTTTATGACATCAGAAACTCTGGTGGTCGGGTTGAGGATTTAAAAAAAAACTCCAAGTGATTCTGATATGTTGACAAGCTCAAAACCTGCAGTACATAGTGAGATAAAATCCATAACATTGAATTTTCTAGATTCTTCCCCAGCTAAGCTCCAGAGGGTAAAGACTCTGTCTTGTTGGAAAAGTCAACTGGTGGTAGATTTCTAAGTTTCCAAGTAAACATATCACCATATGATTCTTCCTATTTGCTATACTTGGAGGATGTTTTGGAGTAAGGATCTATTTCTCACAGGAATAAATATGTATTAGATATGGTAACGTTCAAAATAATTAAAGATAAAAGTAAGCAAGACTGGTATCATTTTTTTTCTAAGCAGTCTAATATCTGCCCTGTCAGTTACAGATTCCATTTAACTTTCCTAACATTTGCAATCACTTCTCATTGGGAAGAAGATGCACATTGGTTCAAAGAATTATCTGTTAGAGGAATATCCATTTATACATCAACACCTGGCACTGAATTTCCTCCAACCACTGTTATATTTATTTGCTATTGGCTTTTGCACTAATCAGATGCCCCTCCACCTGACTTTTGTCTAGAAGTCTACTGATGCCTTTCAGACTAGCACAGTGAGTGGGCGGATTGTATTATTTCATTGTTGAAGAATATGAGATGCTACTGGAGCATTTGCATTTCCTCGATAGCAAAATGTATTGGCAAAAAAAATCATCCCTTAACAGTGAAAATAACCACAACATCATCAAGGGTTACATGTACCTAGAACATTGAGAGACAAGGCTATGAAACCCCAGTGCATGCTTTCTGAGAAGAAATCTGTCATACTGAAGAGAAATATTTTAGATACCATATAATCAAATATTTTCATCAAGAAGAATGATTTATTGCATTTTGGGGAGTTTTGAAAAGCAGGTGAAGAAAGCATGAATTCTTTGCTTAAGTAGTGTTATCTAAGATTTAGAAGCTGTACAGATCCCCTCGATCTGTACTGTTCACCTTTTCACCTTTCTATTTTTGTCCTGCATGCACTGTGTCAACAGGTTTTTTGTCTTCTGGCTATAAGTTGGTTTGTGGAGTGATGATTGACTTGTGGGATGAGAACGATATAAGCGTTCTCACTCTCTCAGCTTGCTTTATGCTGGACTATGTTCATTAACAACATCCCTCTAGCAAGATCATAGTTCCCATCATGTAGTCCTTTCTAATCTGACATTTACTTCTGCTTTATCATCTTGTATATTCAGAATTACAGTAGATAAATGAATGCTCATTCTGGTTGGGGCTAGAGATTTTCACTATCAGTCCACATACATTTTAATATTTATCAATAGTGTCCTTGTAAATGTGAGCATCTTGAAGAGATCGAAGGATACACACACTGCCACTGGGTCAGTGCTGCCTCAGAGTGATGCCCTCTGGGTTTCAGAGACTCTGACTGCAGGAATAGAAAGACCAATCGTTCTCTTGTGGGACTCCAGGTGGCTTTGGACTGCCAACAATGCAGATCATATTTCAATGCCCAACCACCACACCACACATAGCACTAAAATTTTCCTGAAGGAAACCTTAAATTTCATGGCATCTTTAAACATCAATGTCTCTGCTATTTTTCTTTGGTTGGGCTAGTCATAAACTTCTGGGTTAGTCAAACTTCAGATTTAAATGTTGAGTATTTCTTTGTGCTACTTTCTTGGCCTACTTAACCACCCCCTCTTTTTCCCTTTCCTTTTTTTTTTCTTCCTTCCCTTCTTCTTTATCCATCTCTTGCTCTTTCCTTTTGGGAGGAGGGCATCACTGCCCTCTGGTGGGAGTGGGAGGCCCAGCCTTGCTCCTGGGGAGCTTTGCTGGATTTGAACCCCCAAGCCAATGGGCCGCAGTCCTGCACTCAACCACTATGCCACCGGGGCTCAGCCGCTCTTTCTTTTTAACATTCATTTTATCCTTCTCCTGCTGGCTAGAAAAAAACAGGGAATATCTAGAAAATGTCTATTTCAAAAATGAAAGTCCTGAGTGCACAATAACCTGACAACTCTGGGATTAAGAGAGAAGATGTGATCACTTAACACAAACTGTGTTAACACTTAATACAGATTTTGCATGAAACAATCCTGCAGAATAGGAAGTCTGAAGATTTCTATTTGGTTCCTTCTGTGAACTGGGAATTGTAGTAGACACTTGAGATATGGTAGCTAAAAAATGAAAGAAGATGCCTGCATTTTAAGAGCTCATCTAAGGGGATACAAAGCGAGTCACAATTATAATGATAGGTCTAAGATCAGTGGTAGGAGCCAGTGGTATGGAGAGTTGGCAGTTGGCACTAGGCAAAGATTCATACAGAACCTGTGCCTATCCTGTCATGGACCATAAATAAAAGATAAGCAAACAAAGCAGACATGGGGCTTGCTGGATCTCAGGGGCACCATAGGTATGTGGTGTCCTAGTCTGAAGAAAGAGCCTGAAAAATTTGAGGAACTAGAGCTATAACATGGCTATTATCCATATGGGAAGGGAAGAATGGATTTTTTGGGGGGGGATGCAACAACTTTATTCAAAAGACAGTGCAAAGAAACTTGCTGAAAGCTTAAGAGGAGGCACAACTTAGACACCTCCTCTCAAGCACAGGACCAGGTGGAGGGTCTATTCTTTCTGGATGTTGCAGTCAGACAGGGTGCTGCCATCTTCCAGCTGCTTGCCAGCAAAGATCAGCCTCTGCTGATCAGGAGGGATGCCTTCCTTATCTTGTATCTTTGCCTTGACAAACTCAATGGTGTCACTGGGCTCAACCTCAAGGGTGATGGTCTTACCAGTCAAGGTCTTGGCCTTTCTAAAGATTGTCTAAGCCTCTGGATAATCATTCTAGACACACAGGGAAGTTAACTTCATGTATTCCTTCTTGAAAATTTTATTCAATGGCTGACAGAAAAGATGAGGGTCCAGGACAAATACATGTACGCTGTTTCTCCCTCTAAAACAATAATGATAAACATGGAGTAGGCTGAGCCCCTGTGGCGTAGTGGTTGAGTGCAGGACTGAGGCCCACTGGCTTGGCAGTTCAAATGCAGCAGCAGCAGCTCTCTAGGAGCAAGGCTGGGTAGTTCCCACCACCACTGGAGGGCAGTGATGCCCCCTCACATAAAAACATGGGGTAAACATAGTAAACTATAGAGTCTACTATGGTACATATACATCATATGAGACACATATACCATATATCATACACTGATACTATTTATATGTATAATATTTATCACATACTGTTCTAAACTCTTCACACTATCATATTTAATTCCCAAGATAATCTTAATGTAGTCACATGTGTAGAGAATTAGAGTTGATTGTCCAACGTACCATTCCTATGATGTGACAGAGGCAGGTTTTGTACTGAGGTCTGCCATGAGAGGAGTTCACACAGTTCAATCAGGTGGACGCAGAAACCATTGTTTAAACGTGATAATTTGACTCTGCTGGCAAAACTATCAGTGAAAATGAGCACATGTGAAAGTGCTAATCCTCAGAAGTGGACCAAAATGTAACATCATTGTGAGGTGACAACTACTACAGTCATTCCCATCTACTAGCTGTTCCAAGCCAAACACCAGACTAGAAGCCACTTTGGGAGACATGGACTATGATTTCAGAGAGGGTAATTTACAGAGGTGAACACTGCTTGTCACCCACGGTGGCCATTAGGGTTAGGATTTTGTTTATACTGCCTCTGCTCCCAGCATGTGAAGTTTTTACACTGTTTATCCTCAGCGTTCAGCTCTGGCACCAGGCATGGAAGGGTGAGAGTAGACTTGGGGAAGGTCATAGCTAGAACTTGTGGGGGTGCCTTTTTGCCTTACAGCAATCATGATATGTGGAGAGAGGATTGAAAATGTCAAGGATTTATTCATTCTTAGATCTACAATCAGTGCAGAGTGAAGCAACAGTCAAGAGATCAAATGATACATCATCTTGGGAACATCTTCTGCATAAAATATCTTTCAAGGGTACACCAAGCATGATGTGTTCAATGCCCATATGCATGTGAATTTTGGACATTGAATAAGGAAAACTAAAGAATATTCCATGCATTTGAATCATGGTGCTGATGAAAAATATTGGAACTACCATAGACTGCCAAAAAATATAAACAGATACATATATTCGGAGAAGTCAAGTCTGGATGTTTTTTAGAAGGGAGGATAGTGAGATATAATACCAATTGTGAGGATAAGCTTTGGATCAGGCAGTATTTCTGTTGTACATAAGTTGGAACTGACACTATGATACAGAACAATCACAAAAAGAAAGCAGATGAAAATTACCAAGCACTTTTATGATTTTTAACAAGACATTATAAACCCTGCTTAAGTGGAGGGTTTCCGTTTTGATAGTGCCTTAAATTTTGTGCAGTAAAGCCCAGCTGGTAACAGAGTTTGACTATAATTGTTGGCCTCTTACCAGCATTTAAAGATGCATTGCATGGATCAGTGCTTTGAACTTTGCTTTTTGGTTTTTATCAACAGTGTACCATTACTTTCCTAAAGACCTTCCTTTCACCTTTATTTAGATCTTTCATTGGTCTATAATTACATGAAACTAAAAATTCTCTATGGATTGATTTCCATAAATTACAAATATGTCATGCGTAATGTTATGAGACAAAGGTCAGAAAACCAATTTGTTACACCGGTAGCACATTTACTAGAGCTTGGACAATGATCCATTTATTGAAAAAATTCTTCCTTTAACTCATTAGCTTTGACTTGAACTAAAACAAACAAACTGTATATAAAATGGATTTAAATTATTTATTATCATATGAGTTTCAAAATAATACAACTTTGGCAGTGGTGGATTTATCATTTCCTGTAACAAACATTTTCAATTCAATTTTTTGCTGTAGGGCATAAATATATTAATAACCATCTTAGTATTTCTAGAATACAAAAACTTCAAGTTAGTTATAATATGAATATACAAACCACTCTACCATTTTGAATTTCACGTTTAGTAAGAGGGACACTAATGATCAGTTTTATCTTAAAATAATGATACATTGCACAATGTGAAGTGGTCCTTAATGATTGAGTCAAAAATGGATTCAAAGAATGGAATTTAAGTGTTAAAAATGAAATATTTTCAAAACCAGGGCCATATATTGTCTAATAACAACTTAGGTGTCACACCATTTCTCAATTCACCTTGATATTATTCCACTATGCAGCCATAAACGAAAAAACTTTTGTCTCTTCCCTTCAAATATTTTTTCCACTCAGAAAATCAAAATAACTTTTAAATGTACAAGTAGCTTCAGATATTTCAATTTTCCAAGGCTTGAAATGCTGTCATTATCACGGACTTCCCTTTATTCTTGCCCTATCACTCCTACAGAATGCTTAATCCTTTAAAAAATCATTGCTCTATTGTTCCATCATTTTCTTTGTTTTCTGGCCAGTTATCAATACCAGAGTTCTATTTTGATTACTAATTGCTTTTTCCTGTATTTTGTTCATAATGTACACTGATATCAGAGGTTTTAGGTAGGACTAATGATTCCATGCTTGTCCACCAAATGCATTCTATAACAATTTATTGTCTGCAGGCTAGAGTCCCACTCACCCTGGTATGGAAGCCAGGGCATGTCACATTTTCAGTGAAGCCTTCTGTACCAACTTTCTCTTGCACTGTTGCTTTTAATGCTCTTTGCACTGCTTGTCACTCTGGTGTTAGGATCTGCACTTTGGTGATTTTGCTCATTTGTGAAGTCACCAGATCCAAAATTACCTATCAAAAATGAACCTTTAAAAGCCAATTTAAATGCAACTTCCATAAAGTCAGTTCTAAACTATCAACCCCAAATAATTTTACTCATTGATCCTCATATTCAGGTATCATACACTTTATAATCCATTACCAGTTATATATGTATATTTTATATATGACTGGATACTATGTATCCAGGGTACTATGTACTAGATCCTCTGTTAGGGACTTTAGTCCCATTGATAAAGTTTATATACTACCTTTACTTGATGTGTTTTCCATCTCCACTTTAGAGAGTTTAAACAGAGTGTTTGAAGAACTTTCCCTTTCTCAATTCGCTCTGAGGAAGTCATGATCAAAGCTCACCTAGGTTACTTGAGAACCATATACTTTTGACGCGGTTACTCTATGGTTTTCTATCTCTATTTTTATAACCCCTAGAATGAGTAGTCTTATCCAACCTATTTGGTTGAATTAGCTATAATATAGATAGATACATTGTTTTTTTAGGTGCCATTGAGTCAATGCCAACTCATCTAAACTCTAGGTATGACAGAAAAAACAACCCCAAGCTTGCTGCATCCTGCACCATCCTAACTCTGTTTGAGCAATTGCTGATCCATCCCATTGAAGACCTTCTTCTTTTTCCTTGCCCCGTACCTTGCCGAGAGTGATGTCATTTCCAGTGCGAGGTCTCTTTGAATAACATGTTGAAAGTATGTGTGAAGAAGTTTTTCTCTATCCATGCCTTTAAGGAATATTCTGGCTGCATTTCTTCCATGATAGATTTGATTGTTCCTCTGGCAGTCCATGGTACTGTCTAAATTCTTCACCAGCCCCATAATTCAAGTACATCAACTCTTCTATAAGATTTTGTATTTAGCACTCTTGCTTTAAGGTAGATTGATATATGGGTAGATAAGAGAGATTAGATTGAGAGGTGACAGATGATGGATGGGTGGAGGGGAGAGAGAGAGAGAGAGAGAGAGAGAGAGAGAGAGAGAGAGAGAGCCCTGCTAGAACTGTGAGTTGTGCATTGGACTGCCAACCACATGGTCAAATATTCAAACCTATCAGTGGTTTCACAGTAGAAAAATGAAGCTGTCTTTCCCCATATAGATTTACAGATGCCACCAGGAGGAATTAACTAGATGACAGGGGGCTATTGTAATATGAATTTAGTCAAGTTTATCTAGCTTTTTTCCAGAAATATTCTTACCCACAACCAATATTTAAGGGTGATTTTTGCAATGAATATATTTTTCATATTCATATTTTGTAAGCCGCTGAGAAAAGATTACAGAGATTAACATAGAGTGGTATTGACATCAAGCTTCTCAGACCTCCGATGCTGTGAGTCTTGCTTTACTGTCAGTGACAAGTAGAAATAAACCTTTAGTCATGCTCTGGTTGCCTAAAGCTGGTGAGTGGTTAAAGGGCAGCAGTGCACTAAATCACAGGAAACCCGGGGTGGAGGGGGAATCAATGATGTAACAACCAATCGGTGAGACAGCTTCAGCTGCCTCGTTCTTTCTCCTCCATTTGAGAATTGTGTATGTGTTTGTGTGCTTTTTAGTCAGTTCCCTCCACCTACTCTACTTTGCTAATTAAAATTCTAATCATTCTGACAGCTAGAGGTAGGGAAAAAAATCATTCTTCCATGCTGGAGAAGGTAATTTCAAGGTGTTTTAGCTGCCAAAGAAACAAGTGAAAATTAGACAAAGAAGCTCGTTGTCATAGAAGAACAAGTGGATTTTATTTTCTCTTTCTGTCTAAAAATGTGAAACTTTGGCAAAGACAACACATTTCTAATGGGCATTATACTCATTTTAAGCACACAAAGATTAAAGAATGTGCTTTACTTTCCTTTGGTAAAGGTTTTCTGATAAGCATTGCCTTTTGTACATTTCTGGATGAAGAATTATTTTACAGTTCTTTGGTTGAACTGAACTATCATATCAAAAGCTTGATTTGGTCTCTCTGATATGTTGTTTCTGAATGTGTTTCATTTTAATCTTTGATTGCCAAATCTTCATTAAACATTCAGCATATTAGAACTCTATATTTACAACAGTAAGGAAAAAGACATCTGTGGTATAATTTATTTAATAACATTGGGATGTTACATCCCAGTCTGGAAGTGTTAAATGCAATTACATTATAGATGTATTTGAAAATAGGTTTCCTAGAAAAGTAGGTTTGGGTTTTATTTTGACCTTTCCAAGTGGGTTAATAATTGCACTGAACATCAGCTGAACGTATCAGGAATAAAGCAGGGCTGGAAGAGCATTTACTCAAGAAAACAATTGACTAGCAGCCAACTTATTGTTTAATTTTACTAAATTTTCTGAATACTTGCTAAAATACACTGATTTGCCTGTCTGATCCGAAGTTTTTTAAATCATTTAAAACATTCTATTAATAAATAAGAGTTACATAATGGCCCATATTAGGTGTCTGGGCATTACACAGATCTACAAACACAATACAAGGACTCACAATTTAACAATGTAATGAAGTAACTATGTGTTTTTGATTCTCAGAAGGAGGGTTTTGAAAGCATGTATTTGCCTAGTTTTTATAGCCTACTGATATTTTTGTTTCTTGATTAAATGCTAGTGAAGTTATACTGAATAAGTGATATCCACATTGAAATCCATATATATATATGAGTGTATGTATAGAGATTAATATCAAGAAAATGGCTTACACAGTTGTCAAAGTGAACACTTTCAGTGTGTGTCTAGGAGGTTCCATGTCTGTAGGTCAGATGTAAGTCAGAGACCTCTCCTGACTTCCTTAGCGGTGGAGACTGAGAAACATACCTTCAATTAGATTCAAATAACTTTGGATCAGACAGGTTGTGGAGGAGGGTGGATCCTAGATTATCAGGTCAGAATGCAGGCCACTGATGGCTCCCAGCATCAGCAAGTAATGTGACAGATGACTTACTCAAATCCAAAGAATCAAGGATCCAGATGCAGGGCCCCAATCCAGCAAAAAGTAAATAAGCATCCATTTATATAGGAAATAGGCCAACCCTCCTGAGGAAACTCCCTTTCTATTGCATCTGAACTGTGACATAAGTAAGGGAACAGTATTCAACCCTGATCTAACAATCAAATGACTGCTCATGGCAGATCTCATTGTGGAGTTGATTTCATTAAGTAACCCCATGGGTTTCTTAACTGCCATATTTCTGAGGAAAATCTTGCCTCAGTCAAGTTGCTACAAATATGCCCATCATATCTCTGTCATTAAAATTTCTATCTAGCAAGCTCTTTTTCTTTCACTTTATTTTTCTCTCCATCTATCTACATATCAATCTATCACTCTATACACTTATAAGTTTACCAATCTTTATATCCAATCCAGGGAGAAAAGATTCACTAGATGATTTACAGGTGTGGCTATCTAATATTTAGGTTCTAAGCATATGTATTAATTCATTTTTTATATCCTCTCTTCAGTGTCATTTTGTAAGGTAGCTAGCTTAGGGCCTGAGGGTGAGAGAGGGGGTTTGTCCCTCCTACGCATGCAAACGCCGCCATAGAGGAGACTGGAAAGAAATCAGGCAGCTTTTGTATACCTATGGGAAGACCCCAAATGAGGCATGCACAGAAAAGGACCCCTTAGCACAGGTTTGATAGGTAGGACTATTGTGCCAACCTGGCCAGTGAACTCATGTGAAGTAAATAAAGTTGTTGTTTAATTGAAGGTCATACAGATAACCTCAGTGAGCCTTACCTTTCTGTTTCTTGCCCTCTGATGAGCAGTTCAGTGTGCAGCTACCTTAGCTAATTCTCTTCCTAAAATTGTAAGTTACACCTAACTGTAAGGGACACCTAACTGTACTACTATAGTTTGTGGTTCTTTCAAGAACTAATTTGACACACTACTGGTGTAGATGTCACTTGCAGGAACTGTCCGATCCTGTCATCTGTCTGACTTGAGTGGTGATGCATCCTCTTTATTGCCTGTGGCTGGACTACCTGTATTGCTCTACAGAAGACTCAGATAGCTGTATGATTCCTTGACTTGCACCCAGCACCCCTTGTGTATTAACTGTCTCACAGAATTGAGGTAAACTGAATCGTTTGTACTGCTCTGAGGACTAATTAGCTGCTTATTTCTATCTATCTATCTATCTTATGTCTATCTATCAGCTATCTATATATCTGTTTTATATCAATAAAAATCATAAGTGTTCTGATTTTGTTTCTCTAGAGAACCCTAATACAACAGGTGAAACCTAAAATGTAGCCTCTATCTTAGCTACTTCACACAGGTGGGCCTAACTCAGTCAGTGGGATCAACCAACACTTTCAACCATGCCTTGCATCTCTAGGCAGTGGTGTTCAAAGTCAGCTGCAGGAAATCAAATCTCTCTATCCTGCTCCTGGTCAGCAGTAGATGGAGGGTGAAGGTCTCCGTTCTTCTCACAGGTCAACATGCACCTTCTCTGGGCCTACTCGGGGCCCACAGCCTCTTGTCTCACATGCTCTTAGTCTCTTGGCCCACATTCTCTTAGCTGCCAGAGCAGTGGTTTTCCACCTGTGAGTCGCAACTCCTCTGGGGATCACCTGATTCATAACAGTAGCAAAATTAGGGTTATGCAGTAGCAATGAAAATAGTGTTATGATTGGGGAAGGGGGGTCATCACAACATGAGGAACTGCATTAAAGGTCCATGGCATTGGGAAGGTTGAGAACCACTGCTCTGGAGTTCTTGGGCTTCTTGGCTTCATGGACACCTCCCTCCCCTAGTTACACACACGTGTGTGCTCTTTTCCAAGTGTGTGGGTTTGTTAGCTCAATTGTAAACCCCAGCAGCCTGACACACTTGCTGCAGCCTGACACACTTTCCGGAAATAGCATATACCCTTTTGAGACTGTTAAAACCCGAAACTTGTCCCGTCCTTCATAAGTCACTGGGATTACAGAACGTGCTTCAGTGTGAATTCTTTCAGCATGAGAAGCAAAGAACTGACGTACTACCCACTCCAGAACCCTAATGATTTTTCTCTACATACTGATTTTTTGGGAAAATAACAGGCATGACTAAAAAAAGGAATCTGTCACTGGCCAGATTTTAATTTCAGGAGACATATTGATGGGTGTATTTGGAGGAGGGTATTTGGTGAAAGGAGGTTAATAAAAAAAGAAAACAGAATATTGTGAAGCATTGAAGTCTATATTTTCAAGTCATGAAAGTCAAGACTTTTGGGGAAAGTGGGATTTTTAAAAATAATAATCTTTAATACCAAGAACAAAAGCCCATGCTCAAAGAGCATTGAGCTTATGAAGCCTAAGCATAAAGGTGTGATCAAGCAGAATATGACACGAGACCATTTCATTTGTTTCTGTTCTGGAATAGGATAATACATCGATGAGATGTTAGGCTAAAAGAAGCCTCAGGATTACACAGGACTAGCAACCTTTGAGAGATCCCAAATCGTCTTTTGGTTATAATTGTAGTCTTCGCAGTGAGGAGGGAATGATTTGAATAAAAGAGGTTATTACCATTTTGTTTGAGGCTCTGAAGTAAGAAAGTTCTTAAGCCTTACTTTCTAATCACAATTCTCACAGGAATCAAACTCGATGGGCGCCCCTCAGCACTTATGGAAGGCTTTAGCAGAAGATAATGCTCTGCAAATCAGGTTGGCCTGAGATGACCATTCACATTTTCCTTCATTCGGTGGGGCACAAATTAAAGAAGACAAACCATCTTTGGCTCCCGGATATGTCTCTAATACTCTCAAGATTTAAAAGCAAAGCTTCTAAGGGAATAAGCTAGGAAGACATTTAAAACCAGTTTAGTCTCAGATGATAGCGATGCAGATGAGTGTACTGGCTGGAGCCAGTCTGTGTGTGTGGTCTAGGCTAAATTACTCTAGTGAAAGAGTAGCTGAGGGCAAGGACAACCTGCCCTGTTGGAGGTCAGGAAGAACAGGTGAGCCTGAAACCATCTCTGCCGAGGAAAGCTATTATCAGCTGCACATGGTTTGGCTGCTACAGCTCTCTCTAACTCCCTCTGCTTCTACTCTCCCAAATCACCTCTAGCGACAAGGTTTTCTCACTTTTCCTGAAACAAGAAAAGATCTGTCATGATTCTGATCCTTTTTAGACTCTTCCCTTTGCTGGTAATGCTTTTCCTTTACATCTTTTCAAGTACACCTTTTCACTTTGTTCGATCTTTCCTTGAAGGTTTTTTTCATAGACGGTTTTTCCTGGTCAGTCTAATTACTTGTTTAAATTGGTACAAAGTATGGGAGAACACTATTCCCAATCCACATTCCAGTTCCTGTTTTGTGCATTTGACTCCAAGTTGAAATTTGAAAACCCGACTCTGTAGAGCATGATTTTACAGTTGGGGTCAGCACCTCATACCAGTTCAAAGCCTCAGAGGCACAGATTTTGAGATAACTCAGGAGCACCACGATAGACCTGTTGAGTGGAAGGTGGTTAGGAGACAGTAGTCAATTATTTTCCAAAGGAATATGCACTAACTTTCTCCACTTCCAGAGAAAAGGGTTTCTATTTATTGCCTACTGGGAGAAAAGCTGTCTACTTGTGTGAGACTCCCAAACTTGAAAGAGAATTCTAGCAATCAGTTAAGTCACACATTTTAAAGCATTTTCAGGCAGTCATTCTGATTAATGTCTTGACAAGCTGGAGAAATAAACCTTACACACTGTAGAAAAGACCCATGCTAGCTGTGGATACAGGCCAAACTTAGTTATCTCACAATGTGAATGTGCAACTAAGTTGTGACCATTCAATAGCACAAAACTGATATACCAAGATAAATCATGAGATCATATTACTAAGAA
The DNA here is from genome assembly GCA_004026705.1 of Nesogale talazaci. Classification (NCBI taxonomy): domain Eukaryota; kingdom Metazoa; phylum Chordata; class Mammalia; order Afrosoricida; family Tenrecidae; genus Nesogale; species Nesogale talazaci. Next base: position 26,354 of record PVJH01003447.1, read on the forward strand.
AAATGAGTTTAATTCAAGGGGAAAAATTAAATTCTAATAGCAATATTCAGAAAATGTCACGAAGATAAACCATATTCAAAAACAAGGTGAAACCCCCCTGTGAAATGGTTAAACAATAGGAAGACTTCTTATAAATAATATGACTTAATAAATTTTTCCTATACCACAAAGCAAAATATCTGATTATCACTAAAAATTATATTAATAATATGAAAAGTAAGGTGAAAGGAATCTCGAAAAAAAGTGTCAAGAGAAAAAAAGATGTAAAGTACAAGAAACAAAAGACTTATAATAGCATTCCTAAAAGGAAAAAGCAGTGCATTGAGGAAGAAAAGAAAGTGAAAAAAATATAGAATAAATTCATATGCTTTTAGTTAAAAAAGACTTATTAAAACCAGACATATACTGTTGCGTTCATTGTCAAAAATAACATTTCAAGATTTTTCTCACATAACAGTGCTGTCTTCAATAAAATAGTATCTCTACATCTCCAAGGAAAGTCTTAGGAAATATTATTCACATTTACAAATCAACTATGAAAACTAGTGATGTGGAAATTGAAGAATTCTACCAACTTCTTCAGTCAGACAATGATCAACAATGCAATAAAGATGTATTGATAATTTTGGGTAGTTGGAATGCCAAAGTTAGAAATAAAGAGGAAAGAGTATGTCTTCATTGCAAATACTCTTTTCAACAACACAAAATGTGACTTTAAATGTACACTTCTCCTGATGGAATACACAGAAATCAAATTTACTATATCTGTGGCAGGAGAGTATGGAGATGATCAATACCAGCAGCTAAAACTTGTTCATATGTAAGTTCACGTTGAGACTGAAGAAAAGTAAGACAAGTCCATGAGAGACACACTCCAGTCTTCAGTACCTCCCACCAAAATGTAAGGAACACATTTGAGGTCCACTCATCAGTAGATGGTGGTGAAGGAGCTAGCCTGCTGTTACTCAAACACTGGAAATATTACATAGATTATGATTTGGTCTGTTGAGATTTATTTTGTTAAAAAGGACCCATTATGTAATAGTCCCCTCCCCAACAGTTAAAAAATTAATTAAAAATCATTTTGATTTGCTAATTATTTAAGGCCTGAGCATGTTGCAAAGCCTCTTAATTATTCAAGGGTGCTATAATTCAGGAAGCAGGGTCATTTAGGTAACCAATAAAGTCCAAAACTTTAGGAAGTACCAGTCAGACAGCCGCTGGAATAATGAAGCTATCAATTAATGGCCTGATAATCCCTTGGGAAAATATAAAATGTTTTCCTGTGACTTTGCTCCCTTTTGTTCCACTGTTTGAAAGCCCTCCAATCACTGTCAAATCTGTTAATTACCTGATGGGACTATTATGAAACCTGTTTCTTATCACATTGTTTAAGGTATATAACTTGCTAGAGTTTGACTGAATTTCTGAAGCAGTTCGGGGAGGTAACAAAGCCCATTACTGCCTTCTGTCAAGCACTTGTAAAACCAATCTTAGAATTTCTTGCATAAAGCTGGTCTCTCTCTTTGGCCAACTAGTGAGGGGCATCCCAGACTCGATGGCAGCATAATGACAGAAGACCTGATCAGCTATCGGATAACATCATACATGAAGTGTGAAAAATGTCATTTAAAAGACAGGAAATTAAAAAAAATCAAAATGGTTGTCAAAAGACAGTGACACTTGCTTTAAACATAAAATAGCTAAAGGAAATGGAGGAAATGATTAAATAAAGGACCTGGGTAGAAAATTTCAACGAGCAGTTTAAGAGAACAAAGTAAAGTATGATAATGAAATATGCAAATAACTGGCATTAGAAAACCAAAAAAGAAGAGCAAGCACAACATATCTCACAGAAAAAAAAATTTCAAACACCAAATTGCAATATCACAGTGTTTCGTGAGCTAAGTATTTGATGATACAGGTAGCATCAAGTGAAGTTGGGAGTAATACACAAAGTTATTGTTCCTAAAGAATTGGTCAACATTCAATCATCTTAAGAGGTAGTCTAAGATTAAGAACAAATGATTTTGAAGGAATAAGTCTAAGCTTCACTGAAAGAATTAGCAAAAAGCAGACTCCCAGAATTGATAGACTACCAAATGAACAGCTTCGACAACTCGACTCAGCAGTGGCAGTACTATTCATCTATGCCAAGAAATTTGGAGGACAGTTTACTGAAAGAGAGACATATCTGTTCCTACTCCAAGGAAAAATAACCTAATATCATGGGGAAATTATTGGACAATATTATGATCACATGCAAGTAAAATTTTGCAAACCGTAATTAAAAATTATGACAGAAATTCAAGAGGAATTCAGAAGAGGTTAATTAGAAGATTATCTTTCTTGGTGGTAAGTCTTGGTTGAAAGCCAAGGAAACCATGAAGATGTTTACTTGTGTCTTATTGAGTATGTATAAATATTCAACTGTGTGGATCATAATGAAGTATGGATAGCATTGAGAAGAATGGGAATTCTAAAATGCTGTATTGTGTTCTGGGGAAGCAAAACAAGGGAGTGCTGAATGGTTTAAAATCAAGAAATGTTTGCATCGGTATTGTATCTTTCACCATATTTATCCTATAAGTATGTGAAATAAATAATCAGAGAAGCCGGACTATTAGGAGACATCAGGTTGGAATAAGCTACTTAATAAACTGCAATATACAAATAACATAGCTTGCTGAAATCAAGGAATATGAGAAACACTTTATGATGAAAATAAAGAATATCAGCCTTAATTATGACTTTAAATTTATGTAAAGAAAGCCCATGTTCTCACAACTGAATGAATATGCAACACTATGATAAACAGTGAGGAGATTAAATAGTTGAGAATTTAATTTTGCTTGAATCCACAACCCAATGTTCATGAAAGAAACAGTATATAAATCATATCCCATTTAATGGGCAAGTGTACTGCAGAAGTATTTAAGAACAAAGATGTCACATTAAGAACTAAGGTGTACCTAACCCAAGCCATGGTATATTTCAATCATCACATATACATGTGAAAGTTGGGTGGTGAATAAGAAATACTACAGAAGAATAGATACATTTAATGTATGATGTTTATGAAAAATACTGAAAGTGCCGTGGATTTCCAAAAGTAAAAAACAGATCTTAGAAGGAGTACAACCAGAATTCTCCTTAGATGGCAGGATGGCAAGGCTTATCTTGAAGACCTTGGACATTTTATCAGGTGACACCAGCTCCTGGAAAAAGACTATATGCTTAGTAACATAAAAGGGCAGCATGAAAGAGGAATCTCCTTAGGGAGATGGAAATAGAGACTCAGTGGTAGTTATATAATCTCATGTCAACTTGAGGATATTAAGAATGAAAAGGTATCCAAATCAAGGGCAAGGTGGTTGTAACAGACCTGATAGGGATTGATCAAGGGTAATATACCAGAGAGAAATTACTGGAACTCGAATGAAGGATGTGTATGATAGTGAGATCATAGGAAAGTAAAAGGAAATAGAGGAAGGAACTGGGAGGTAAAGGGCATCCACAGAGGTCTAAATGCAGGCATAAACATAGATAAATATATTTTATATGATGATGGGGAAATAGGTCAACATGCATATACTTATATGAAGACACCAGACAGACATTGGACCTCCACTCAAGTACTTTCTCAATAGAAGAACATCTTGTTCTTTTAAATTGGCATTCCTTGATGCTCACCTTCCTGACACAATCACTAAAGACAAATGTGTGCACATGCAAAAGTGGTGAAGAAAGCTGATGGTGCCCAGCTATCAAAGATATAGAACCTGGGGTCTTAACAGGTTGAAAGTAAATAAGTGGTCCTTTATCTCAGAAGCAACAAGGTCCACATGGAAGGAGCACAGCAGCCTGTGTGACCACAAGTGGTCAATGGAATCAGTTAGAAGTCTTCAAAGAACAAAAATCACATCATTGCATGCCCACCTTCCTGATATGATTGCTGAAGACAAAAGGTATGCATAAGCAAATGTGGTGAAGAAAACTGATGGCACCCAGCTATAAAGATACATAGTGTTGGGGTCTTAAAGGCTTGAAGATAAACAAGCAGCCATCTAGCTGAGAAGCAACAAAAGCCCACATGGAAGAAGCACACCAGCCTGTATGATCACAAGGTGTTGAAGAGATCTAGTATCAGGCATCAAAGAACTGAAAATTATATCCTTGTAAATGGGGGGTGGGTAGAAATTGGGGTTCCAAGGTCCATCTGCAGGTAAAGCAACATCCCTTTACAGAAGGGTCCTGGGGAGGAGACAAGTCAGTCAGGGTACAGTGTAGCAATGATGAAATATGCAACTTTCCTGTGGTTCTTAAATGCTTAATGCCTCCTACTTTCATGATCTGAATTGTACCTTACAATTGCACTTAGTCCAGAGGGTGTATATTGATACAGATAGGAACTGGAAACATGGGGAATCCAGGACAGATGATCCATTTAGGACCAGTGGTGAGAGCGGCGATGCAGGGAAGGTGGAGGAAAGTGAAGTAGAGAGCGGGGAATGGGGAAGGAGTGGTAAAAGGAGGAGCCGATAGCATGGGCTTATGTAGAAGGGAAAAATTTTGAGAAGGACGATGACAACAAATGTGCAAGTGTGCTTTACATACAATGGATGGATGTATGGGTTGTGTTAAGAATTGTATAAGCCCCCCCAAAATTATTTTTAAAAAAAGAATGAAAGGGTGGAGTCTAACCTGTCGATCAGGTTACAGATTTGATGACGCCTCTTTGTGGGCATGGCCTGCTCATGAGGGTTCTCTCTCTCTCTCTCCCCCTCTCTCTCCCCACTCTTTGCCTTGTCTTCCTGTTGACAAGCCCTGGGGAGATTAAGGAGAACTGAGAGAGCCCATTCTCTCTTCTTTACCTTTCTGCTGTGAAATCACTAGGAGACCTGCAAGCACCACATCGAGACCCAAGACAGTGCTGAGACGCTTTCTACCACCACTGGATCCATAGGACATTTCATCTACTGCCCTGGGGTATTCCTGCATCTGGCACCATCGCATATATTGTGTGTGATTACAAACGGAAATTTATGAATTAGAACTGGACTTTTGGCTAACATTGGTCTTATGGTCTTGATCTGGACTCATTTGGGATGTTTTCTCAATATGCAATTGCTCTTTGATAGAAATCTCTCTCTTACACATATGTAAGTCTTCTTGGAGTTGTTTCTCTAGTCAACTCAGACAAATACAGGCTGCAACAATGGGCTCAAATATGCCATCTATTATGAGGGTGATGCAGGATCAGACAGGAACTTCATTCTCTTTTCCATAGTGTTGCTATGGGTCAGAATCAACTTGATGGCAGCTAACAATAATAATGATATCTGTTATAGATATCAAATGCTGAGAGCATATGATTTGGATGATATAGTATGTAAGTATTAAGCAAAGCCCTGTGAAACACATTCAACCAGCTATCAAAATGAATACCTATCACAGCTCTCGAGTAGATATGGGGAAATGAGTGACTTCACATACTATTAATTGAAATGGAGTTGGTGAGGCCTTTCTGGAGAATAATTTCATAACATTTACCAAATATTGAATTATATGCATTTCAACCTAGAAAGTCAATCTTTGGGAGAAAATACATGAATGATGCATAAAGAGATATGAATAAATATTTATTAATCTATTCTTCACTATGAAAAATAGATGTATATCAAGTGAATTATTGTGTTTCCGAATACCCCAAGACCCAATACTGAGTCTAATGCCTAATCACCTGACAGGAAAAAGAAGAAGTGACCCACAGAGTTTCAAGGGCAATATTCTTTGTGGGCTTAGACTGCTCCATCTTTCTCTCCTGGAGGACTGCATGATGGGTTCAAACTTGGCGAGGACTTAACTGAGTACTTAACTCCAATGCTACTAGGGCTCCTTTTTGTAAATATATATTATGAATATTACTTTTCATTAAAAACAAAAGAATTCTATATGGAAACCACTGGCAGATATATTCCTCAATAGAAAAGAAATGAGCAAAATATACATGATTAGTTGCTAATACTAATCAATAATTTAAATAAAAATAACTTATGATATATATATTCATGTAAGTGAATTAAAATTCTAAAACATACTTTTAAAAATAATGAGACAGGAATTAGGATTATATTTGTGAAACTTGAGCTGTTTATTTTTTATTATATGCCCTTGTGCATTGAATGTGTTACTATGTTGTTAGCAAACAATAAGTAAAATGATTTAACCAATTTAAAGTAATCTTAATCACTAACATTGCAAAAATTCATATATACATATATAATTGAGTATATCTAGTGACCATTTAAAAATCTAATACTTTCTCCTAAAGATACAGGCACAAATTAACTCAGTCTTTACAATCCATCCTTAATGTGAATTGAGGATTTACCAATTATTCAAAATCTTATGAAAATTTGCAGAACAGTATCAGATATAGTCCCAGAAAATAGTTTCTTCACACAGGAAGACCCTCAAAATATGTCTGCAGAAATGCTGCATTTTCAACGTTGAGTCAACTATAATGGGAGGGTTGGGAGAAAACCTTGGAATATACAAAATATAAATCTAGAATATTTGGAAGTCATCAAAAATTAAATAATCATTATCCTATAGTGAACTGAAATGGACTGATATTAGTCATATTGAATCAGAGAATCATATGATTTACTATGCAGAGAACAACACAATCAGGAGTACTGTATAGTGTCCATGTTGTTTGTCAAAAATGATATTCCAAGATAGCTTAAGGTACAATGCTGTCTATGTTAGGAAAATACCTACACACATATGCAAGAAAATCCTGTCAAATAGAATTATTATTCAATTATATGTACTGAGTAAAGAGAAGAATAAATTGAAGAGTTTTACCAACATCTCCAAACTGATAGAACACACATGCAATCAAGATGCATTGCTGATTATTGGCAACTGGAATGTAAATTTGAAAACATACATGGAGGAGAAAATATCTTGTTGGTGAAAGAAACTAAGGTGAAGACGAAGTGATAAATTTTTGCAAATCCAGCAACTTGTTCATAACGAACACTTTTGTTCAAAAACAAATAGCAACTGCAAATATGGACTTCTCCAGAAAGAGCACATAAAAATCAAACTGACATCACCAGTTGTGTGTCAGTCTGTGTAGACTAGAGAAATAAATTCAGGGAGTCTCATATGTATGTAACAAAGAACTTTATATACAAGAGCAATTGAATATTGAGAAAACAGTCCAGCCCAGTCCAGATAAAGTCCATAAGTCTTATACTGGCTCAAATGTCCAATTTCAATGTATAAAATCCTTTTCAGGCTCACAAACAAATGCAATGATGACAAGTGAAGGAAGATCACAGGCCTGTGGGTGGAAAGTCAAATGGATCCGGTGTCAGTAGAAACATCTCAACACTGGCAGTGGTCTCCACATGGCTCCTTCAGCTCCTGTGCTCTAATGTAGCTCCATGTGTCTTGTCCACAGGAATGTCTCACAGGAAGTGAGCATGTGTTCTACCTCCAGAGAGCTACTTACCTCTAGTGCCTCCAAAATGAGGTTATCAAGCAGTGACCTGATTGACAGGTTAGACTACACCCCGTCACTCTTAGAGTCTCAAGTTGACAACAGACTATGTAACTACCACATGTAGGAAGGGACTTTGGAGAAACTCAATATTAGCTGCAAAAATCAGGAGAGTGGCTTACAGTGGAACAGACCATGCTAGTTCAGGTTGAAGATGAAGAAAAATAAAACAAGCTCACTAGAGCAAAAAACAACCTTGAGTCTATCTAGCTCTTCTAAATTGTGAGACTATTTCAAGAACCGTTCTGTCCCACTAGGTACCAAAGACAGAAGATGTACTGAGTTGTGGGATGGCATTGATAATATCATACATAAAGAAATCAAGTTGTCATTAAAAATGAAAAGAAAGGAAAAATCAAAGTGAATGTCAGAAAAGAATCTGGAACTTGCTGTGAATTAGAGTGGCTAAGACGAGAGAAACCTTACAGTGAAAGAGCTGAAAAGAACATTTGAAAGTAAATATTGTGGTGAAATGTGCAAATATCTAGAAGTGTCCTGGAATCCCTATTTTTCTCAAGGTTTTCCGTGGTTATGATCCACATAGTTGAATGCCTTGGTATTGTCAATAAAACACAAGTAAACATCTTTCTGGTATTCTCTGCATTGAACCAATTTCATCTGACATCAGGAACAATATTTCTTGTTCCAATTCCTCTTCTTAATCAACCTGAAACTCTGGTAGCTATTGGTAAATGTGCTGCTGCAAACATTGTTGCATGATTTTCGGCTAAATGTTGCTGATGCTGTTTCAGTGATACTCTTCTATAATTTGCGTACTTTGTTGGATCACCTTTCCTTGGAATGAGGACAAATATGATTCTCCTCCAATCAGTTGACGTGGTAGCTAGCTGTCTTCTAAATTTCTTACAAATTTCATTGTAAGTGATTGCTTACAATGTTTCATCAGCTTGTTGAAACATTTCAATTGCTATTCCATAAATTCCTGGTGACTTGTTTTATGGAAAATGCTTTCAGTGAAGCTTCAACTTCTTCCTTCAGTTCCACTGGCTTATGCTCCTGTTATTTTGGCAAAGGATTACATATTCTTTACATCTTCTTTTGATGCTTCATGCATCATTCAATATTTTGCCCCTAGACTCTTTCAAGATTGCAACTCAAGGGTTAAATTTCTTCTTGAGTTATTTCCACTTGAGATATGCTGAGCATGTTCTTTCCTTTTGGTTTTCCAATTCTAGGTCTTAGCAAATGTACTTATAAATTTGCCGTTGTCTTACCAAGTTGTCCTTTGAAATGTTCTGTTCAGCTTTTTTATTTCATTGTTTCTTCAATTTGCTTTACGTATTCTACAATTAAGAGCAAGTTTCAGAGTCACTTCTGACATCCACTTTGATCATTTCTTTCTTTCCTCTCTTTTTAATAAACTGCTGCTTTCTTCATGAAGGGTATGATTGATGAGTTCCCACAGTTCACCAGGTCTTTTGTCAGTAATGCTCAATGCATCAAAGCATTTCTTGACATGTTCTCAAAATTCTGGTGTGACAGAACCAACATCATATTTTGGCTCTCATGGACTAGTTCACATTCAACTCCTGGCCTGCTCTTAGCTGCTCATAGGGATATGCTCCATTGCCTCTTCCCACAGATTTAGTCAGTTTGATTTCTGTGTACTCCATCTGGAGAAGTCCATGAGTATAGCTTATGTCTTGTTGAAAAGGTGTTTTCTGTGGATAAGCCATTGATTTTGCAAAATTACATCATGCACCTCCAGCTTCTTTTGTCATCAAATCCATATTTTCTAACTACTTTTCATCCCTGAATGTTTCCAGCTTTTGCATTCCAAGTGCCAATAATTATCGATGTATCTAGATTGCATGTTTGATCATTGTCTGGTTGATGACATTGGTAGAATTCTTCAGTTTCCTCATCACTAACTTTTGTGGTTGTTGCATACATTTGAATAACAATTGAATTATTGTTTTTCTTGAAGGTAGATATTGAGGCAGGGTTGTACTTCAAGATTTATTTTGCAATATCCTATTTGACGATGAATGCCACACCATTCCTCATGATTGTGTTACGCTTGACAAAGTAAATCACAAGATTTTCTAATTCAAAATGGCCAATACCAGTACATTTCAATTCAGTAATGTCTAGGATATTGATCTTTATGCATTCTATTTCATATTTTACCACTTCCAATCTTCCAAGCTTCACATTTCACATATTCCCAGCTCTTTTCATTAGCATATTTTACACCCATTTCTCTTCACCTGAACTTGTGCCTCACCAGCAAATGATGATGCAGAAGGGTTTTGCTCAACTCAGCTCTCTGTGGCCAACTCCTCTTCAATAAATCAGCTCACCTTTAGTCACCTTTCGAATATCTTCTCACACAAAGGGCCCATTCTTCAGCATTATTTTGAATAATGTTCTGCTACCATTCTTTAAGCATACAGTCTCTGACAATGATCCAAAACTGTGCAGAAGATTTTCATCATCTCCTTCCTCTGAAGCAGGGAGCTCAATTCTTCTTCATTGTTTGTTCTTTTTTCTGGAAGCTCCACTGAAGCTTGTGCATTTGGAAGGACCTTCCTGCTATTTGAAATATCTGTGACATAGCATCAAGCATTACAGCAACACATGAACCACCATGTTAAGACAAAATGACAGACAAGTAATGAATATGTAGGGGGAGTACATGGCATTTTTTTAATCATGAGAGATTAGTGCCTGGAGAAGTACACCATGCTTGTTAAAGTAGAGGAGCAGCAAAAAAAAAAAAAAGGGAGAATCTAGGCAAGAAGTATTGATACAGTGGTTGCAACACTAGGCTCAAGCATAATAACAATTATAAGAATGGTGCAGGCCTGAGTAATGTTTTGTTCTGGTATACACAGGGTTGCTATGACTGAATTGTCTGAATTGACTGCACGGTATCTGACAACAATAATAACAGTCAGCAGGTAAGAGAAAATCTTACTTGGCTGTGATAAAATACAGGATCCCTGGTGGTAAAATGGATTGTTTGTCTGCTAACCAAAAGACTATTGTCCAGAGAAAGATGAAACAATGTGCTTCTCTAAAAAAAATTGTAGCCTTAGAGAGCCTGTAGAACAGCACTTCTATTCTGTTCACAGGAACACAATGTGGTAGGGCTAGATAGGATTATCTAAAGAAATCAAGCCACTGACACTCACAGATACATCAGAAAGGGATTTATATACAAGAAGCAATCTTATATTACAAAGGCATTCTAGCCCATTCAAACTTATGTTTTTGCTAATCAGACTGACCTACCAGTAGGCTCATGATGCAGAAAGGTGATACGTGAAAATCACAGACCAAGGTCGGATCACCTCAATCTAAAAGAAAATATCGACAGCATCCAGTGGTGGTATAGGCAACTTAGCACTGGCAAGGGTCTCTATGTGGCTTCTCCAGCTTCAGAGGTCTGGTTCCATCAAGGCAAGCCACGTGGCTTCTCCTCCAGTTCCTTGGACACTGCCATCTTGTCTTGTCCATAGTTCGTCTTCTCAGAGACTGACTCCCAAAGACTGAGAGTCTAGTCTCTCTTCTCCAATTGGGAAATGCAGTGGGACTTCTCAGAATTCTCAGGAGAAAGCCATGCCTACACAGAGGCCTTATCTGCTACTCATTGGCTATCTCCAGATTAACTAGACTCCACCCCTACATCCCAATCATGAAATTGACATCACAAATACATGACCACCAGAGACCACCCCTTGTCCATTTCACACTTTAATATAACTCTGTAACCATATGTAACTTTCAAATAAACAATAAAATCATATCCATACCTAAAAAAGAAACTATAACATAATAGAAGCTAGAACAACTTGAAAAAGATGGATTAATAAAAACAACATAGACACATGATGTTAAGTTTTTGACCTTAATCTATCTACAATAATTCACTTTTCCAATGCACTGTGCCTGAGGACAAACCTATTCACACCACTAGTCAATGGTCTCAAGGAGTTCAATGGGGGCTTAACACCTGTGGGAGACTCTGCAGATGAGTTTTAGGCATTCCCTGTCATCCATAGTCTTCTGCAAACGAAGTGCTCAGGATTTATGCTCTAGTGCCATTCCCTTCTCTGATTTTCAATTTTTTAAAAAATAATTTTATTGGAGGCTTTTACAGCTACTACAACATTCAGTATATCATTTGTATCAAGCACGTTTGCACACATGTTGCCACATATATTTCCAAACATTTTCCACTTGAGCCCTTGGTACAAGCTCCTCTTTTAAAAAAAATCCCCTTTCCCCTCCCTCCCTTTTTTTTAATGACTCATTTTATTGGGGGGCCCATACAACTCCCATCACAATCCCTAACAACATCAGTTGTATACAGGCCACTTATACACACCCATTGCCATCATCACTCTCAAAACATTCTCCCTCCCTCCAGGCCCCCATTATCAGCTCCCTATATTACCCTTCCTCCCCCCCTTCCCCTTGAACCCTTAGTAATTTACAGATAATTTTTTTCATCCTGTACACTGTACAATGTGTCCCAACACTCACTTCCCTATTGTCTGTGTCCCAGAGAGGAGGCTACCTGTAGATCCCTGAATTTGGTTCTCCTTTTCTATTCCTCCATCCTTCCACCTTCCTGGTATTACCACTCCTATTACTAGTCTTGAGGGATCATCTATCCTAAGTTTCCCATGTTTCCAACTTCAGTGTACATCTCCTGGTCTAGCTGGATTTATGTGGTAGAATTGGGGTCATGACAGTGGTGGGAGGCAGCATGGGAACGAGAGGTAGGTTGCATATTTCATAGCTCCTATCCTATATCTTAACTGGCTCATCTCCTCCTTGTAACCCTTCTGCAAAAAGATTTCACCTCACCTATTGATGGGATTTGTGTCCCCTATCTGTACTCCCCCTCATTAATAATAATATAATTTTAGCTCTTTGATGCCTGACACCGGATCCCTTCACCACCTCATGATCACACAGGCTGGTGTGCTTCTTCCGTGTGGGCTTTATTGCTTCTGAGCTGAATGGCCGCTTGTTTACGCAAGTCTTTAAGACCCCAGGTGCTATATATTTTGGTAGCCGGGCACCATCAGCTTTCTTCACCACATTTGCTTATGCACACATTTGTCCGCAGCGATCATATCAGGAAAGTGAGCATGCAATCTTATGCTTTTTAGTTCTTGAAGCCTGATATCTTGATTTTCAATTTTATCATTTACAATTCTTAGACTACACATGCTAGTGTGTTATTACTGTGTAAACTTCGCTGACACATCATTTAGATGGCTGCTTGTTTTATGAGAAGATTTTAAAATCTCAGATGCTATTTTATTTCTGACAATTGAGCACCATCTCATTTCTTCACCACACTTTGTCTCCAGCAATCACTTACTGGGGACAAGTATTGGGCAGAGCTCCATCATAAGAACTCATTGTTTTTAGATCAGGGTTTATGACTAAGTGCAAGCTCAAAATCCATTCATATATCTAAAGTAGATACATACATACATACATACATATATACCTCCTTGGTCTATTTTAGAGGAAGCATTATCAGCTTGTCGGGAAATAATTTAAGCAATCTCCATGTGGCATTTGGTAATTTCAATAAGAATATCATTAATCTAGTTAATGGTATAAATTTTAAAGCACTATTGAGAAAAATATAAACACATATAAGGGAAGATTTTAGATGAAAGTACATAAGATATTCACTTACACAAGTTAAAACTTAAGTTACTGAACAGCTGTTTAAGAAAGAAATGAGGATTAGATACAAGGCAAACATTTCAATCACACTCATCCATGAAGAAAAAACAATGTCTCCTGGACTAAGATATTTCATAAAAAGAAAAGGAAATATAAAAATATCAAGCACATCATAATTTTAATTTGCCAGTTATTGGGCAACTTCAAACGGAAGGATTTGAAAACAATTCAATGGATTTTAAACCCACTGCCTGGGGAGAGCAGCCCTCTGCTGTTAACACTCGGGTGTTTAGTTTTAAGTTCAAGAGAGTATTTCAGTTCCTCTTTCTGCATGAGGTATGTTTAAGGTATATGGAGTTCCCTTAGCAGTTTTGCCCAATCACATAATTTTGATGTGATCTTAGAAGAGTGTTGTAAATCTTGAAAAGACAAAATCTAAAATGCAAGTAGCCTAAAGCACTCAGCTATAGTCAATAAGAGCTAAACAACTTGGCCACTCCCCATAAAAGAGGTATGATTAGGAAGATGGGCAAATTCTTCATTAGGGGTATATGTAAACAATATTTAATTATTTTCCCCAAGGACAGGATGACCCTTCTTAGTTTTCCCAACCACTAGGTGTAAAATATTCTTCTCAGGGATATACCTCCTCTTCACTCCCATCCATCATACATTCTCATTGAAATTCACTAATTATCATTCTAGGAATGTCTATTAATTTGAGGTAATCATGGGACAACACTCTATGGCAGGATCTATTTGTTCTAGTCCCTCTCCCCCAGAAATTAAACAATAAAGCATGCATTGACTCAGCTGAGATGAGACTCTCTTTGAAGAAGTGTTTACAAAAAGGGAGTGATTAAAGGATGGTAAGCATAAGACAAACACACCACCACATTGTTTGGCAGACTTGGCTAAATGATTAAATGACCTGAGAACAGATGTCTTAGTCTTGATGTTTTTATTGTTTGTGTTTTTGTTAGTTCATAATTATTATATTAGAGAACCTGTGCTGAAGAGAGTGAGGGGGAAAAATTAAACTACACAGTTTTTTTGTAGGATGTGAAAAGTCTTGCCATAATGACATTTTCAGATTCTGAACATTTCTTTCCTCTATTTCTTCTCTTAGCAGTCAGCAGAATAGGTTGACACAAGGGAAATGCCTGCCAAGGAACTTTAGTAAGAGGCAGTTTTTAATTAACAGAGGCCAGAGAAGGTGATAACCCCAAGGGGTAGTGAAGAGAAATTAACATGGAAAAGCAGTTCCACGCTTTTGTGGGTCCCCAAAGGCCAGCCATATTAGTGGTGTCTGTTCTGATTGAACTTTTGCTGTGTTTTTTTATTGATTCACTTGTCAGAATTTGACAAAAGGACCGCTGCCCGTTAGTTATTCGCTCATAGAGGTGGGTTATGGCCAGAAAGAGCTTCCTTGTACTGTGGAGAGCAGAGCACAAGTTGTCGCTCTGGTTATCATTTTGTTGACATGATTAATGTTGGCCTTTATGTAGGGCTTAATGTTTGTGTATAGACACAGTCTAGTAAGCTTACTGATCCCAGATGCTGAGTCTCCTCCTTTCTTTAGGTCTCTGCCTGGGTTTGAACAAAGCTACTTTAATTATTAAAATATTTTAAAATGCAATTTCAGAAATGATAATGACACTGACTGCTGCAAAGTCTTTTCTTTTGCCATTTACCATACCTCGGGTTTAGAAAAGCATTTTAAAAGAATAATATCCTGTGAATAAATATTTCAGGTTTTTCTCTCAAAGATGAAAATGAATAGTAAATAAAGCATGTAAAGTCCTTGAGAAATCAGCTTATGGGGTAAGGGAGAGAATAGCGACAGTGTATTCTTTATTCTTATTAACTGACAAAGAGGCTGCATTGAGCTGACAAGTCCTGTGTGTGTCTCTGGAGAGGTTTTGTGCTTTTAAGAACTGAAAATATTTTTTACAACATTTTAAGAATAGTTTGTATACTGTGTCTTTTGCCTTAATGGGAATAAGTTTATTCTGAAATCTTTTGTGTTTTATGTTTATCAATTTTAAAATATTTTAAAATGATTTTAAAAAGCAATGTATTGCCTTTCAATACATTAATAGCATAAAAATGTACTAAGTAATATTACTCTTCCATTATTTGGAAGATAGTTTGCAGAACTGTGGTGCTGACAACATTCCTGGAGAATATTTTTTCTTTATTTTCTTCGAGTTGTTTTGTACCAATTATAAAAGACATAGCTGTCTTACCCAGAAATACATATCACCCATAGACAAGATTGAGATGTGTGCTGTCTAACTTGAGAAATATTAGCCATGTTTAGTAATTGAGCTTGTGAGGTATGTGAGGTATGTGGTATTGAGGTATGTGGTTCTAAGTGTATATACGAAAGAAAGGAAATATCAAATATCTTGATAACTTTACATATTGATTTTAGGTTGATATAAAATATATTTTATACATTAGTAAACTATTGCTGACATTAATTTTACTGGTTTTACTTTTTTCATATAGTTGGTAGACATTTTAAAATTATACATGTGGCTTATATTTTATCTTTCTAGTGAACAGTGTTGATCTAGACCAGTAGCCAGTAACATTTTTTTCAAGTGGGTCATTTTGCTATGCTTTTTCACAAAAATTTTTGCTGCTGGGTCACATCATTTTTATTTTAGATTATGCATTATCTTAGAATACAGAAAATAAAGACATACAGAGGTGACAATCCAATATACCTTAAATATATAATTACAAATTTATTGTCATCAAATCTATAACTACAACTTCAGAGAAATCATAACATGTTAGTAGAAAAGTAAACACCATGTAAATAAAATGAACCCCTATTTAATGAAGAAAATTTAATCATTTTAATGGCTTCCTTGATGTTGTTTCATTATTTGGGTGATAATTTGTTGTTTTTAAAAGAACACATGGTTCTGAAATTTTTTTATTTGACTTGTTTTGTGATGAATTGAGAATGAATTTCATTTCCCTGTTCACATGAGTAGCAGGACCCAAAAGCTAATAGTAGAGCGAAACCAACTTTCTTTATTGAAGAAAACTTGGAAGTGATGCCAAATCTGTAGCTATCATATTTAAGTGATTTTCCTCAGTGGCTTCAAGTTGTCTTCTAAAAGCCTTGAATATATCTGAGTTTTTAAGTATATTAACTCCATATTCAGATGTTAAATTTCAAAGAATATTGCAGGTCCAACACTTTGTCCTCCATTTCATCAGGTTTTGTTATAAAACTGAACATAGGACCATGGACTTTAAAGTTCTGAAATTGGGTTTCAAATTTGGTTTGAATGGTATCTATGTAAGTTTTAAGCATATCTACTCCTGCATTTGTAGTTTCTTTATGGGTTTTTACTAAAGGACAATATTTAAATGTTTGATTCACTAGGCACCCTGGAATAGAACTATCTTATGACAAAAACTTTTCCATGCTTCATAAAGTTTGAGAATTGTCTGTTCCTTGTCCTGTAAGCATAAATTTGAATCACTGAAATTATTAGTAATATCTGCTAAGAATTTTAATTTAGAAAGTCAATTTTTATCTTTGGACTGAGGGAAACTTTCACCGATTTCACTCATAAATATTTCAATTGCATCAATGCATTCCACAAAGCCATTTAGAACCTTTCCTCTGCTTAACCAGCAAACTTCAATATGCATTAATAAATCAGTATATTCACATTCAATTTCTTCTAAAATGTCTTAAATCTTCTGTGATTCAAGGCAAAATGAGCTATAATTGTGTTAGTAATTTTAGTCACTACACTCATCATTTAACTGTTTCAAGGAGGCTTTTGAACATAGATTTTCTTCATGAATGATACAGTGGACTGAAAGTACTGGTCTTCTAAGTTCCTTCTGCAATAGCTTTACAAAGCCAGTATGTTCTCCTAACATTGCTGGAGCCCCGTCAGTTGTGACAGAAAATATTTTTTTTCTTCAAATCAAAATCATTTCCATTTGCAGATTTAATGAATTCTTGAACTTTCTTTAAAATGTCAATACCTTCCTTCACACCTCACATTGGTGAAAGGACACACAACTCTTCATGAACAACTGGAGAATCAATAACTCCATAACGAGCAACTACTGCAAACCTTGCAATGTTATTTATGTTCGTGCTTTCATCCAGACAAATTCCAGGAGATCTAGCTCATTCAAGTCGAACTACACTTATTGCTTTTCATTTGTTGGGTTCTTCTCGAAGAAGACAGCCACTTTCAGGCAGCTGCTGATGGCTGTTTCACCAAATCAAAAGCACCTCAGCGATTGATCACTGTCTACTTCTGTCCATCGCCATAAAGTGATGGACATCGCCTTTAATTCATTGGCAAGAATATCTACCGATCCTCGTAATGAAGAATTATTTAGTGGGTCACTAAAATTTTCCCAGTGCATCACCAGGTGACCTGCGGGTCATAGGTTGCCGACCACTGATCTAGACAATAATAATCGTTAGTACTTAATAAGCAGGTATGCGGAGATGTGCATTTACTATTTAGAAATTATTTCACTTAATTTCATTATTTCCCTTGACAAAGTGGAAGGGCAGTGGAAAAGAGGGAGGCCCTCAAGGCGGTGGATTGACGTGGTGGGCTGCCATAATGGGGTTAAACATAGGAACAATTTTGAGGGTGGTGCAGGGCCAGGCAGAGCTTCCTTTCGTTGTGCTTAAGGTTACTATAATGGATTGACACCTAGCAATCGCAACAACTTTTTACAGGTCAGAAAATTTATGTAAGATGGGTAAATACCTAGGTCAAAATTATAGTGACATCCATTGTTTGACTACTCTTCTAACAATTATTTGCATAGCAAACATATTACTTAAACTTCATCTGTAGAGTCAAGGGTGAGATTTTTGAATGTCTATGTAGTATTGAGTCAAACATTTTGATATATGGGTCAGCAAGATCATTGATAATTTTGTGATATATGCTAGCATCGCTTTATGAAGAATGGAGAATGCTAAAATAATTTTTTATAAACTATTTGATCATGTGTATTAGACTTTAGTGAATACAACATTGAAATGTAAGTAGAAATTCCCTGTTGTATGGTGAGAACTAGAATATGGGAACGCTCATTCAAGGCAATCCAAGTAGAAGAAAAGTCAAAATTAGGAAAAAGAACAGAAAGGAAAGAAGAGAGAGAACTGAAAAATAGCTGTGTAATCTCTTTATCACACCACCTGTGGTAGCTTTTACCTAAAGCAGTGGAGGTAAATGCAGAGGGGGAAAATACACTTGCTTTTGATTGTGTGTTTGTGGGTGATAGCATGAGGATTTTTTCTGAGATTTCTGACCATCCTTCATTGGTCAATTATTATTGCTTCCATAAGACCTTATGCACATCTAATCTCAAGGATACGACTTTTAGGGAGCAAAGAAAAGCAGGCTATCACATTACATATTTTAAAAGTTTTACAGACAGTAAGAGAGGTGCATTTTCAATCCACATAAATGCTAGTGAAAATAGCTATGGAGATATTATTCTTTTAAAACATTGTATCTAACTCAGGAGTAAAAATTTTCTTCCCGTACATTAAATGGTCAAGATCACTCTACTTTAAAAAAATCATTCTGATAACTTTAAATTGGTAGAGGTTTTGAAAATTATGCATATATTTTTAAACTGCATTAAACCCACTTCTTCCTTTTCTAATTTGATGTTTTGAAAGTGCACCTTGTGGAGTAATTCTATAATTACCTTTGATCGCAATATAATCCATATAACTAATGATGTCCCTTGAATTCAGGATAGTGTCAAATATGACTGTGCTACTTTAGAAAATGGTGAGGCTTCCACAGGTTCTTGCCAGGCGACTGCGGCGTGCCTCTCGGGGAGAGAGGCGACATGGTGGCGTTAGCTTCGTAGGCCGGCTGGACTCTGGTAGGATGACTCCCAAGGGTGCGGTGTCCACAGCAACTGGCCTGTAGCGTATCCACCGCCCCGGAAGAAGCGGGTAGGGGGCATCAGCATTTGAGATTAGCTTCTAGATTGCAGCATTGTGGGTGCTCACATGGGAACGGGGAGGTTTGGCCTCACTTGCTTCCGTGAGTGTTCTTGTGGATCTGCTGACTGGGAAGAGTCTCTCTTCTCTCAGGAAAGAGACTGGAGGCGCCACGGTGGGGGTGGGGGGGATAGTGGACGCGGGGCGGGGACGTGTCCAGGTGAAATGCTGCTTCAATGGTCTGAGTCTCAGACTGATCTTGCTGCTGTCATGGTCGCTGGTGATGCCCAGAAGCAGGGCAGACTGTCTCCTGGGATCTGTCCAAAGGAATGAGCACAAAGACCCAGCAGATAGGGAAAAAGAAAGCAGTCAGAATCTGACCTCCTGTATTCAGTTTTCAAAGATGATTATTTCATCAAGATTCTCCTCACAGAGCTATCTCTGACTCTAAAGAGTGCAGTAACTCCAGACACCATAGTGAAGACCAAGAAAAAGAAGGAAATCCCTGGTGAGGACCACCCAGAGCCCAAGATTGTGTTCCTGACCCTGTAAACAGACCCTGTGTGCTGTGGGAGAGGGGAGGGAGGGTAGGCAGTGCTCCGTGTCCTGCCCGGGCCTGCCCCACGACCTGGTGGGAAAGCCCTCCCTGTGCTCCAGACTCGGGTCCAGGGACCCAGAGTTGGCTCAAAAAGCCAAAAAACACAAGAAGGGCTCAGGAACCCGTGGCCTTCTGGGCCCAGAGCTGATGGCTTCATGAGGCTGGTGTCCCGCTCCACACCTGTGCATCGAGGAAGGCTGTGAGTTGCTGGAGGCCACCAGGCAGAAGTGCAACTAGGGAAGCTGCATCAAGGTGGAGAAGAAAAATAATCTATCAGCATGGACACCTGTCCAGGACCACCTCAACGGCTCCAGGTTGGAAAGAAGCAGCTCTAGGACAAGAAGTAAAAAGAAACTAGCCACACTGGAGGTTCTGGACTACAACCCAGTAGGAGAGGGCCCCAAGACCCCGGTGAAGAAGGAAAGCCAGTCAAAGAAGCAGACAGAGCCAGATATTGAGGGACTCATTCTGAAGAGGAAGCAGCAGCAGGAAGACAGCAGCGACGCAGGGAGAAGCAGACCCGGACTTGGAAGTGGTTCTGGAAAAGAAGGGCAACCTGGACAAGGCACACGGACCCCAGGTGAAGTGAAGAGACAGACTAGGAGTAGGGCAAGACTGAAGCTTCAGAAACCATGATGATGACAGGAACCAAGTTGGACACTGCCAGTGGGAGCACGAGGACCAGAAACTGAAGTTTCTCATTCTGGTGTGTGACTTTCAGAACATCCCATCTCTGCTCACCACCCCCTCCACCCCACCGCTCAAGCTGACCTCAACTTCTTCACACAGGCTTTATATTGACAGGACTGCTTTCAAGTCCATAAAGTTTGAAGACTAAATTTTTGGGTCTTATTGGAAAGAAAGGAAAAAGAATGTGATAGGTAAGTTTATTGTGACAATCTGGCCAATGAACACATGTGGGATTAAGTGTAGGGTGAGAAGATAAATGGCTGGCCTCGCCTTGTTTGTCAGGTCTCTTGCTCTTTGATCATTGGACCAGTATGTGGCTGCTTTGCATATTCTGTGCTCCATTTGCAAGCTAGACTACCAATGGGATGCCTAACCCGTGGACTGTGTCACAGTGCTTTGAGGTTCCTTCAAGACTTGCTTCTCCATGCTACTGGAATATGCTTCTCTTGAGCTGGGGACTGTCAGAGCCTGTCATCTGGCTGTCTGTTGGTGACCTGCCTTGCTCTTTGCAGCCTGTGGCCTGTTTGCCTGAAACACTCTACAGAGGGGTACCCCACCCCGCGGCCCTCAAGACTCGAAAGACTGCCATGTTGCACAGCTGTCTCATTGGAGTGAGTTACACTGAGCTATTTATACTGCTTTATAGATTAATTATTTATTTTTATGCTATATACCTAGATATATAAAGAAATATATATAATTATTCATGTACTGGTTTTGTTTCTCTAGAGAACCCTGTCTAACATAAAAAAGAAGAAAAAACCAAAATCGCTGTTCTTATTCAGTTATGCAGATTACTGCTACCCAACAAGTATCACTAATGAAATGGCTGATTGAGGACAGCTATCTTCCTGGCC
The DNA here is from genome assembly GCA_004026705.1 of Nesogale talazaci. Lineage (NCBI taxonomy): Eukaryota > Metazoa > Chordata > Mammalia > Afrosoricida > Tenrecidae > Nesogale > Nesogale talazaci. The sequence continues at coordinate 47,728 of PVJH01003447.1, forward strand.
AGGTGACCCTAGGCTATTACATTACACCCCTGAACTTGAGTTTCTCCTCCACAAGAGAAAAATGATCATAGCAGCAAATTTTGAGAAATACAGTCACACAAGGAAAGCACTTTCACGCAGTCTCTGATCCACATAACACGTTATGTGGATGCCAGACACCCCCTGCCATGGTGGACTCCTGGTAGATGACCCTTTGAGTAAAAAGGACCCAACTGCACTCCGTGGGTTTTCAGTGGTGGTTTTCTTGGAGAGTGGACCACCAGATGTTTCTTTAAAGGTATGTCTGGGTGGACTTGAACTTCCAGCCTTTCGGTTAAAAGTGAAATGTGTTCATCATTAGCACCACACAGAGACTCCCAAGCAACATTAGTTGCTTTTACATGCCTAGTGACCTCACACGAAATGTTGAGCACATTCTGTTTTGTATGTTAAGTGGTGTTTGCTAAGTGTTGTCTCGGGGTCCAGAAACTAGAGCTGCCCCTGCCCACCCAGCCAGGAAGTGCATACAATGTTGCCCAAGCCCTGGACCACTCTTTACTTTGACTTATCCTCTGGGGGACTATCACCTAGCATGGTGGAGATTAAAGAGTCTTTTGCTTTAAAAAATAAATAGATAAAGTGAGAAGGAATAGTGTGCTATTTTAAATAATATTCCTAAGATGTTAAGGCAAGTTAATGATTGAATAAATAATTTAAAGCAAAATTCAAATGGACCTTATCAATCATCTTCTTCTTGAGTATTACATTTTAGCTCATTGAATGTATTATTATAACTAAATTTTAATCCTTTAAATTTAAGGGGTTTGCAATTATTGTCATTATCATGCCTCGCCAAATATATAAAGGTCTTACTGTAAACCAAGCTTACAAAGAAAGAACTCAGTGCCATTTTTAATTTGTCACTCTTTATCCTCCTGAATTCTTTCTAATTTACCTTCTCCCCTCCTCCTAACTTTACTTCCTGCTTTTTATATTAGCAAAAAGTCAAATTCTTTGCAAACTGCTTCACTCTTCAACATGACTCTTATCTCTAGAATCTTCCTTCTATAACCCATCATTTATATATTTCAAAAAAAATTTGATTTCATGATTTTTCTTGGTCTGAACCTTAGAATTTCCTGCTTTGCCTCTGAGAATTTAGTCTTTAGGCCTCTATCTTTCTAACCTAAGCACCCCCTGTCCCTTGTTTCAAAGCCCATTTTCCAATCATGCTGAAAATGCTTAGTGAGATTTCTAGTAGTCCTTGGGAATTAAATGCCAGGATTCTTTCAGTAGAGTATCATACCAACATATATGTGTAAAAACAACTAGAGTTCATGCCAGAATCCTAAAACCCCAAGGATTCCAACTTTCTTATTTGGTGATTCAGATCCACATAGCAAACCTTTGTGAGCACTTGAATTTACCTTGTACTAAAGTCATGGAGTCCTTTTAGACTTTTACTGCCCCCCAGTAGTGGATAATTGCATTTTTACAGCAGCAGGCAGCTTCACCTTTCTCCTCTGAGAGGCTGCACGGTTTGAACCCCGAATCTTGCAGCTAGAAGTCCATAGTTTATCCCACAGTGTCACCGGGGCTCCTAATAGATTCCAGAAAAATACCAGAAGGAACTGGCATTCTTCATTTTAAACCACTTCCTGCTAGAAAATATGCAACTGATCCTAGGGTGTTTTGTTTTGCTATTGTCATAATTTAGGTCAAGACAATAGATGCTAAGAAAACATTTATTGCTCTTGAAGCAATTCCTAGATAAAGTAGTGACAGATGACATTTTAATTGGCTTGGCCTCTCTGGTGATTAAATAATCATGAAACCTCTTCTGTTTAACCAGAAGAGCTTGAGGTACTTTGTATTCTTCCCTCAAAGTGGAGCAGTTTCTAGCTGGTAACATTCTGATTGATTTTTCCATATCAAATACAATGTTACGGTCTATTGTTTCCATAGCAAACATATAGCATCTGTCTTCAAATTCAGGCTGTGATCCTGCACTAGCCAGTAATACTTTATATGACCACATCCTTCCATTACAAGAATAAGTGGATTAATATTGATTTTTTCCCTCTTGTCCAAGAATGAAGGTCTATCTTAACAGTAATAATTTACACAGCTGGCATATAAGGACATGGTTACTCCTTCTTACTTTCATGGTAAGGATTATTGCTTTGTCTGAAAATCAGTTTCTGCTATTTTTAACACATAACTAGATTGAAAAGTGTAACACCCTTTGCAGCTCCTGCCCTTTATATTACCATATGTTTCCAATAGCACCTTGGAACTTTCAGAAAACTTTGAGCTTTTAATCCGTACAAAATTTTAGGAAAACCACAAGGAACTGGCAAAAACACATGTCATCATAACTTGACTGCAATATGGTTTAACTAAACACCCTGAAATCTAAAGCATGTGTGTGTGTTTGTGTGTGTGGAGAGAGAGAGAGAGAGAGAGAGAGAGAGAGAGAGAGAGAGAGAGAGAGAGAGAGAGATGGGGGTGTGATGGGGACAAGTGAAGGGGTAGAGATAAGGAGAGAATCTATCTAAATGCTGTTAACTTAAAAAGATTCTGAGTGTCTCCATTTGGTATTAACTCTAGCTGCAATAAATTCTCATGCCATAATACCACAGTAAATGCATGATTTTCACTGCACCACTGTTATAGAAGATTCTCTTTCCCTGTCTTCTTTACTACAAGATTTATCCACACTTGGATAAATGTTATCTTTTCCCTAAAGTGTTTGTGTGTGTGTAATTATTTGGGTTCATGGTCATTTTCCCTTGCAGTAAGCTATAATTATATTCTTCCTTGGAGTCGTATTGGCATAGTGGTTATATGCTGGGTTACTAACTGAAATATCTGCAATCAGAAACCACCAACTGTACTGTAGTCTTGAAGTATAGGGTCATCATGAATCAGAATTGAGTGGGTGGTAGTGAGATTTTTTTCTTTATTTTGTTTTACTGAATTTGGCCTTAAATACCATCCAAGATAGAGTAAACTTTTTTTTTGATGAAATATCTATGACAAAAGTAAAACTACACTGCCTAACAAACTTTATTTATATATGAATGTGCACTGTACTTCATAATTCTATTGCAGCTAACTCAATACTTACCAGTGTTGTTTAATTGGTAACACTGACTATCCTGCAGGGATAGCATTTTTTTTGTTTTAAGTCAGGCAAAGAAGAAAACAGGGCTGAATTCATTATCAAAGAACATGCATCCCCGATCAGGTACCATCACTCTCAAATTGTCTGATCTTAAGGAAGTTACTTGCCATATGGAGATTCAAGTTCTTTCCTTTAAAATGATGTGGTTTTGCCCAGCCAGCCCGCATAGAAGAGAACTCCTTCATCTTCATATGCAAAATCTCAAAACCACAGAAGTGGATCTGCTCTCACTTGTGGACCATGACCACGAGTCACATTTTTATGAGTAATTGGAGTAGAGGTTCATTTTTGACCCAGACTAAGACTCTCAGATGCTGAGAAATCTGCTATTGAGAGTAAGTTTGAGTGAGAGAAAGACTGAAAAGGGAAATAGGTGCTATTAATAAGCTGTGATATAGTTATATTCTATGATATATAGTGGAGGATGGAGACAATTGGCTTAAAGAATCAATTCAGGTTAAAGAAGACCTATACAGAGGACAGATGACTAACAGTACATGCCTGAGTTCCAGGTGTTAACTGCTGCCTCCAAGCCCATACATGAACCTGCCTTTGACATTCTGTGAATGACATTAACACAAAGCATATGTCTGCTTTATTACAGTGATATTCTACAGTCTTGTACAGTGTCTAGCCAATAGAGGTATTCAGTGGATATTTTTGAAATAAGTGAATCAGTTATACATTATTTTTACCTTTGTTTTATTTAAAAAGTCAGCGTTTTAGCTGGTTCCTGTTGCATTCAATCAAGGAAGCCTAAGAAATAAAATTTGGGACCAGGTAGTCTTTAATGTTATATATGATTGTTTATTTTTATTTGATCCACCTGGCTTTCTTGCACGACATTTCTTTCATTGTCTATTTCAGGTAGTTGCTGATATTTACTTTATTTTGCCCATATTTCAGGCAATTTGCACATTTTATTTATTCTTCTTAACAATCTAGTACAAGGATACCAACCAGTGGTAGAGTCAATTCTGACTCATGCAGACCCCACATGCTGCAGAGAGGAGCTTCACTTCATTGAGTTTTCCCTTCATTGAGTTTTCAATAGCCACCAGCTCTTAGTCCATATTATCAGTTTTCAGCTATTAATGTTGTTAGTTTCCATCCATAGGTAATTCATATTCTAACCCCTGGCTTTGCTTCTATGCTTTTGATTCTCTGCTAGAAACAACTGACCTCTTTATTGCAAATGTATGGGTTTATGGGTGAATTTTGTTATTCACAGTAAATCTAAACATCCTCACATGCAGATTTAGAAAAGGTGGAATAAACACCTCATCTTCACGTTTGTCAGACGTCCTGTTGGTAGGGGTCATCAGGTCCGTTCTGACCCATAGTGATGTGGCCTCTGCACAACAGAGAGAGACTGCATGGTGCTGCACCATCCTCACGATTGCTCCCATCCCTGAGTCCACTGATGCAGCTGCAGCATCCACCCCTCTCCAGGGCCTTCTTTTTTGATGGCCCTCCAGACATGATGTCCTGCTCTCGGAACTTGTCTCTTTTGAGAGCCCGTCCAAATTATGTAAGATGAAGTCTTGCCATCCTTGCCTCTAAGGAGCACTCTGGTCTTACATCTTCCAATACTGTCTGCTTTGTCCTTTTAGCTATCCATGGTAAATGTCTTGCAGCTAAGTATTAAAATACGAAGTTGTTCACGTCTTAGTTCCTACTCTCCAGAACAACCACCATACATCATTGTCCCAGGGGATAGTATAACAAACATTCCATGTAAATGGTTTTTCTTTCAGGGGTTATGAAAGCTCAAGGAAAGTCCAGAAAAGGTTTTTTAAAAAAGATGGTAAGAGGAGCAGAGAATGTAGACATGCAGCGTTTGTGGCCATCCAGAGTTCAAATCCATCCAGAGCAGTCTTGGAAGAAAGGACCAACGATCTACTGACTAATGATCACCTTGGTTGTAAATGACTCTGAAAGCCATGGGCAGAACAGCAAATCATTTACTTCCTTGGTTTAAGATTTAGAGAGGCTCAGAGAGTTTTAGAGAACAATTTCTTTCCTAAATAACAATAAAATCTTAAAAACAAATAACCACCAACCATTATCCGTTATCACATTTTTACCTAGACTCACAATCTATTGATTTTTATCTTTAATTAATAGCCCCCCCAGATTAAAAGATCAAATTTTACCTGTATAATTCTATTGAATAACAACAATTTCTGATCCCGCCCATCCCGATTCCCTGTAGTCTGGGTCCAGGAATAAGTACTGCTAGCTTCTTTGATTGTTTCTTGTGAGTTTTATCTCTCCAACTATCAAAGTTATCTATCATTGCTGACTGGCTTTTCTATTTTGTTTGGTTAGCTTCCATGTTCCTGTCACTGATATTGTGAAATTCTTTTCATATTGATAAAATGGTAGAAACAATATTTTCATGTAATTTACCAATTTTACTTTTGATGGCCTGCTTCCTTAAGGCCTAGAGCCGAACAAGTCCTCAAACGATGACCCGTGGACCACATCCCGCCCATCTAAGACAGTTATTCGGCCTGGTGGGTATTTCTGCAGTCGACTCATCCCGGTTCCGCAGTGAATTTCTTCAAAGTTGTTTTTGTTTGTTTGTTTATTTCTTTTAATGATAGTCCAACCGTCCAATGGTTTGAGGGAAAGTGAACTGGCCCTCTGTTTAAATAGTTTGAGGACCCCTATGATATTATGCTTTCAGGAATATCCTTGCACTGTGCTTGTATTGCATACACCAAATCCTGGTTTGCTGGACATTGCATTTCTTTGTTTGTAAATTTACTTTATAAGAATATTTGATCCTTGTGTGTTTGAAAACATCTTTATTCTGCCTTAACACCCAATCAAAAGTATAACTTGATATGCAGCATTTTAAGTTGCAAAGAACTTTCTATCAATTTAAAAAGTGCTATTCTACTATCTTCTAGCACTTGGAATGCTATAAAAGTCTAAGTCATAATGTTTCTAATCTTTGTATATCATTGCTTTATAAATGCATTTGTCTTCTCTGAAAGGCTCATAACTATTTCTTATAAGCAACAACTTTTTCCCCCTTAGGTTAAATCCTTTGGGCTTTATATCTGTTTGTTTTGGTTTCTCGGTTCCATTGAAGTCATCCCTTAAATATGTGTAGATTATTGAGAGTCCTCTATAGCAAAGAGGGAGTTTGAGGATCACTGACAATGGATGAGATTGTGAGCCAATGGGCAGTGTGTGTGGTTGACAAGCAGATCCTGAATATAAGAAAGAAAGTAGGGACTGAGCCCCGGTGGTGTAAGTGGTTGAGTGTGGGACTGCAGCCCGTGGGCTTGGCGGTTCAAATCCAGTGAGGGCTCTCAGGAGCGGCACTGGGTAGTGCCCACAATCACCAGAGGCATTGATGCCCACCCCCACCCCACCCCCAAAAAAGAAAAAGAATGTAGGGGCTTTAAAATTGTCAGTAGGGGGAAAAAAGAAAATGCTAGAGCTTAGTTGGATGTAGAACGTGATAGTTGCTATATACTTTGCTCCAGGCATTATGAGCACAGATTGAGTGAAATTAGCTGACTGCATTCTTAACATACTCTGTAGATATTTATATAATCTCTGGTTTTGTCCCCATTCCAAAGACTCTCGACTAACTATATGAGGATTCTAAATTTTGAGTCTCTCGTTTTCTGTTTTTCTAATATCTAATTATAACATCCAAGTAGAATGTGTGGAATGGGTGCAGAAGACATAGTACTTTGTCTAGTTGCAAGTGGAGGTGACAAAGTTGAAAATACCTAAGTTATTCAACTGAAATACTTGCTTGAAATGCTCTCTCTTTTCAGAACAGTGTTGCATGATAAACTTATACTCCAATATTCTCAACTGATTAGACAGGTCTTCAGAGGAAATTGGTTCTTATGATGTATCCCTTTATGCAGCTAGTTATCATTTTAAAATCTTCCACTGTATTTATATAGCTATCACACAGCCATTTCCCTCCCATCTTTTAAAATGATGGGACTAAATCCACCATCATTTTTATTGTTATTATTTTATTTCCATTTTAACTGCTATGTCAACTGTGAACTAAAAATGTAGTACTGGCAATTATATTTTAGTTCTTTGATCAGAATTTTATTGGCTTTTGTGATGGAAGAAATGATGAGCACACATGATTCCTTTGAAGCACGTAACAGGAAGTGGGAATTAGGAACACTGATAATTAGTCAGCATTCCAGTTGCTGACATTTCACATTTGCTTGAGAAAGTTCATTCAGAGAAGAAGCAGAAATAAATTGGGAAACATTGGTCCAGAGAGAGAGACAAATTTGAAAGCAGCAGATTACATCTCCTGCAATAGTACTTTGATAAATGGAAGAGAAAGAATATGAGCAGCTGTACGATACCATAAGCAGAGATCCTCAAACTACGACCTGTTGGCTACATGCAGCCCACCAAGGACATTATCCGGCCCACTGCATGTTTTTGCCACTGCTGCTGTCCTGCTTAGCAGCCAACTCATACTGGGCCTCCAGGGAATTTGTTCATAGTTGTTTAAAAAAAAAAAAAAAGAAACTACAGCCCAGCTCTCCAACGGTGTGAGGGAGAGTGAACTGGCCCCCTGTTTAAAACTTTAGAGGACACCTGCAGAGAACGGCGTTAATTTTACAATTCAATCAGGTTCAATCTGATCTGCAGGGAAAACATATTCAAAAAGCATAGCCAAAATTACGACAGAGACACTCCAGTGCCCACTGCTTTATGAAGGACAGTCTTAATAAATTCCATGCACAGGGTCTGTAGTGCGTGTTACATAAAGTAACAGTTCACAATTTGAAGGTTTACAAAGAAGCATTAACACAGCAGGCAAGTTATTAATACACAGAATGGGAGTATGAGCCTGGGAACATGAAGCTACAAATGAGTTTGCAGACCGCTGTCTTCTGCACCTTTAGTCAGGGAGAAGAAGATCAGTGTGTGCTTATCTCAGATGGAGAGTTAGGCCAGCCATTGCTTCGTCAGCTCCCGTGGCTGAGCCATCAGCATTCTCCCATGAACCACGAACCCGTGGAAAGTGGTTGTCTTGTCCTGTTTGCCTAAGGAGCACACAGGTTTTTACCCACAAGCAGGCAATGCTTAGAGGAGGTGACAGCTAAAGGCTACCACAATTTGATCCAGAAAGAAGTAAAATAGCCTTTAGAAGGGTAAAGGCAGTGTTTTAAGGATTGCAGGTGCATATTTCATTAGAGGAAATTAGTGATGGTCAGTAAAAATAAAGCCCAGTTTGAGTATTGCAATGAGGTGCCTAGTAGTGAATGGTTTTGATGTCCGATGAAGCCAGAATGTAATAAATATATTTTAAGCACACATAAATCATTACTACTGCAATATGGGCATAGATGATGAAACCAAAAGGGGGAAGAAAAAACACATGCAAAAATATGAGCCATAGAGCTCAATTAATGGTGCTTTTAATTATTTAAGTCAGACATGACATTGTCATGCAATAAAACATGTCAATGACTGAAAAAGCCAAACGTTAATAAATTCTAAAAATATTTGAGAGAAGAACAACACAATTTATTGGCTAGTTATATAAAGAAATGAAAAAATGTTAAAGATAGATCCAAGTTTTCCATCTTGGAGAAAGAAATGCCTGTGATGCCATCCATTCAGAGGACGAAAACAGATTTGGGGGAGAAATATGTTGGGATGGTGATTTTAATTCCTATATGATATTTAGTACAACTATCTAATAGTCTAGATTAGACTTCAGGAGAGTTGGATATTAGAGGAAAAGAGGGGTGGTCATTTATATGTCCTGGTTAAATAATAGAAAATATCCCAAGGGAGATGATAAAATCAAATAAACATAGCTGTTGTTTTAGATCCAGTAAGTTATGATCCACCACTACCCTATATTCCATAGAAGGAAGCACTGCCTAGTCCTCTGCTGTCCTCACAATTTTTGCCATGTTGCAGCTCATTGTTGCGACCATGATGTACGTCTGCTCTTTTCTGCTGTCCTTCTATTTTACCCAACACAATGTCCTTTTCCAGAGATGAGTTTCTTCTGATGAATTGTCCAAACGATGTAAGAAAGTCTCACAATCCTTACTCTTATGAAGCATTTGGGCTGAACTTCTTCTAATACAGACTTGTTTGTTCTTCTGTAGTCCATAGTTCTTTCAATATTCTTTCTTGAGACCATACTTCAAATGCATCAGTTATTCTGTGGTCTCCCTTTTCTCATTGTCTAGCTTTTACAATGAATGTGAGGTTGAAAATATCAGGTGTATTTTAGTCTTCAAAGTGACCTCCTTGGTCTTCGACTCTTTAAGAGTGCAATGGATTTTCCCAATGCAATGCTTGCTTGACTGCTGCTCCCATGAGCATTTATTGTGAATCTAAACAAAATCTAATCCATGACAACTTCAATCTTTCCTTCATTTATCATGATGCTGTCTATTGGTCCAGTTATAAGAATTTTAGTATGTTTTACATTGAATAGAAATCCAAAGTGAAGGCTACAGTCCTTGATCTCCATCAGAAAATGTTATCAAGTCTTAACTCAGCAAGTAGGGTTGTGTCATCTTTATATCCAAGATGGTTAATAAGTCCTCCTACCATACTGATGCTATGGTTTTCTTCATGTAGTCTAGCTTCTTGGAGCAATTTCTGCCACCAGCTATGAAATATGTATTATGTGACATTCATGTTTGATTATATTTGTTCTAGTACCAAAGTTCTTACATTAACTTACAAAACAAACAAACCATTGCTTTCTAAATTTTATTAAAGGGAAAACAAACTCTAAAGAAATAGAAATATTTTCACGGGCTCCCTAATAAGCATGTTACGGAGTCAAGATTAAATTTTAGGTTTTGCCTAATTCTGTATTAAGTCTTAATCCACAGGTATAATTCACAGTTACCCTATGGATAGTAGAACAAAACACTGTCTGCTCTTCTGCTATCTTCACATTTGTTTTGTCTGATCCCATTGATGCAACCACTGTGTCCATCCATTTCCTTGAACAATCTTCCTTTTTTACTACTGGCCCTTTTTGTTATCCTACAAGATAAAAAGATGTAGACCAAAGATAGTATTAATCTAATGGGCAGGAAGATGAAAAGATTCTTTAAAAGAATCTTATGTAAACTTTTTTAAGCTTTAAAATGCATACCATGAACAAATATCTCTCCATATTAAGAAAAGAGAGTAGTCTTTGTTTTGTTAATTTTGTTTTTGCTTTAAAGTATTCATAGTGTTGGGCTGAGTCACAGTGGCATAAGTGGTTGAGTACAGGACATCCTCTCTTCTAAGGGGCATTTTCCTTACATGGAATATTGCCTGATAATTCCTGCATTCTGTTGTCACCTTTCTTTGGAATGCAGTGGGTTTTGGGTTTTGGTTTGTTTTCCTCCTTTTGATTCATGCCCCACCAAAAACACCTGGAACCAAACAAATTCAGAGCATTAGCAGAAATTCAAGTTGGATTCAGAAGATGTGGCACAAGGATTATGCTTGCTGATTTCAGAAGATTCTTAGCTAAAATATCAGAAAGAGGTTTCTGAAAACTCAAAACCACATTAACTGCCAACAACTCTATTCCGATTCATCGCAACCCTGTAGGACAGGAGAGAATGCCCCATGTGAGCTTTGGAGAATAGACCCTCTGAGGGGTTAGGGGAGTAGAAAACCTCACATTGGTTTTCTTTTTTTGAACTCCCAACCTTTTGGTTAACAGCCTAACATGTAATCTCTTGTGTTTTGTTGACTGTGCAAAGGCATTTAACTATGTATCTCAAAACTAGGAGAATAAAGGGAATTCTAGACCATTTCACAGTACTTATGTACAATGTGTACATAGACCAAGATGCAGCTGAAAAGAAGGGAAGCTACAAAAGAAGGGAATGCCACATGATGGAAAGTCAGGGAATGTATATGTCAAGGTTACATCCTTTGATCATGCCTATGCAACCTGTATGTTGAGCAAGTAATCTGAGAAGGTGAACAATATGAAGAATGATATAGGGACATGCTTGAGATCTTGACTGTTGAAATCAAGGAGGATTGGAAGCACCTGTTGATGAAAGTTAAAGACTGCAGCCTTTGATCTGAATTGCAACTTAATGTAAGGTAACAAACTCCCTACACCAGAACCTTAGAAAATATCATGAAAAATGAAGAAAACATTGGCGTTGTCATTGGTTTCATTTTACATGGATTTATAGTCAACATGCATGGAAATAGCAGTCAAGAAATCAAATGACATCTTGCATTGGGCATATCTGCTGCATTAGACATCTTTACAGATTTTGAAAGCAAAACTTTCACTTTGAAGATTGAGAAAGGCCAGACCCAAACTCATACACACAAACATTGGACAATGAACAAGAAATACTGCAGAGGAATGGGTGCATCTGAAATATAGTGTTGGAAAAGAATACTGAAAGTCCCATGTACTGTCAGAAAAAGAGACAAATCCATCTTGACAAAATATAGCCAGAATGCCCCTTAGAAGAGAGGATGTTGAAATTGCATTCCCCACATTTTAGATATTTTACCAGCAGAGATCTTGGAAAAGGCCATTGTGCTTTAAAAAATAGACCGTTTCAAAAACAAAGAGTGGTTAGCACCCCAATGTTGCTATACCACAGATCAATATGCAGAAGAAAACATGTAAACTGCATTATATAAATATTACACTAAAATATTTTAGTGGAAAGAATGTAATTCATATTATTATAACACTGCCTTTGTTGAGATAGTTTGACACCATGGCTGCTAAAAAATGAGTTAAAACCTACCTTTTGAGAAGATGGGTCCTTTAGAGGATCTGGCAGTATTTGGGTCTGTTGTACATTGGGTGGCCATAAGTCAAATGACTCAAGATCACCTGATAACAAGCAAAATAATAAAGGGGTTGTTGGTGCTCCAATTCTCTGCGTGTGCGGGTTTCCTCCTGAGAGTCTTGTTTTCTGTCTTCTTTTACTGAGTCCTGTGGTTGTAAGGTATTCTCAAGCTCGTTCTGCCCCCTTGAGACCTCATACACAAGAGCCAACATCATCCTGGATTGTCCCAGTCTCACACTTGTTACGCTTGAGCCCAGAGTGGCAGCTACAGTGGCAATGTTTATATAAAGCAGTTGACATGTTTGCCTCTGCCTAGTCATCTGTGGTATAGCAACATCGAAGTGCTAACCACCAGATTCGCAGTGAAAAACCACCAGCTAGCTCCCCCACAGGAGGGAGAGGTCTTTCTACTCGCCTATTGAGCGACAGTGCCAGAATCCCCCAGGAGCAGTTCTGCTCTGTCCTCAAGCACCTCTGTGAGTCAGAGTGGACTCGATGTCAGTGAGATGTCACCTCATCCATTTTAAAATCGAGTTTTAGAATATTTTATTACTCAATTTGTAGAGTGCCTCTTTGTCCATGTATGTTTCCATTTTCAGCCAATTTGACCATGGCATTCTGATCTTTGGAGGTGCAGTTGAAGAATAATGAATCTACAAGAAAGAAAAAAAAAAGCTTTTGACAGCACATCACTAATGCTAAATTGTTTTATTATAGAATTTAAAATAACAGATTATGTTCCTCTCAAAAGTTCTTCAGTGCTTCCTCTGCACCCCTGCCCCCACTACCATGATTCCAATTCTACCTAACACATACCTAGAGCAAAGGATGTACACTTGTACAGATAGGAACCAGAAACATGGGGAATCCAGAGCAAATGACCCCTTCAGGACCCGTGGGGAGAGTGGCGATACCGGGAGAGTGGAGTACAGTAGGGTACAATTGGGGAACCAATTATAAGGTTCTATATACAGCCTCCTCCCTGGGATAGGACAACAGGAAAGTGGGCAAAGGGAGACATCAGACAGTGTATGATATGACATAATAATAATAATTTATAGACTATCAAGGGTTCATGAGGGAGGGGGGAGCAAGGAGGGAGTTGAAAATGAGGAGCTGATACTAAGACCTTAAGTAGAAAACCAATGTCTTGAGAATCATGAGGGCAAGAAATGTACATGGGTGCTTGACATATAATGGATGGATATATGGATTGTGATAAGACTTGTGTGAGCCCCCAATAAAATGATTTTTTTTAAGTCTACATGATGTGATTTTTATAAACCTGTCTTTCTGGGTAATCAATAACACTGCTTTTTAAAATTACCATAACAGAAGATTTCTCTCATTATTTGCACTTTCTTAAATGTGTGTGTACAAAATGATTTAAGGTTCCACATAGTTTTGCTTAAATGGAATTTAAATCCTATAAATTTTAAAATTTTTTAAAAAATTTATTTTATTTTTTCTATATAACTTTTTTTGAATGAAAAAAAAAAAACTAATGAGCCCTCACCATATGCTCCATGATGGCATGCTTAAGCTTGGTTCTTTACTGAAGCTTAACACCAGCACACAGTTTTATGTAATATTCATATGAGAATTGTGTAATCACAAAGGTAGGATTAAAGACAGCTTTTTTCCCTCTCTTAAGTAAAAATTTTATAGCTGAATTTCTCTCCCCCCTTTGCAAGCTTTTCTATAACTGGTACTTGTTTAAAAGCAAAAGCTTTTCTATAACTTCTACTCATGCATCACCATTTTTATTTGATTATATCTTGAGAAAAAAATGCCTGAAAGATTTGGTGAGTTTGTCACCCAAAGAATACAAGGGGATTTCAAAAAAGTTTATGGGAAAATTTCATTATCTTTTAATTCCATTTTCAACAAACATTTTATATGTAATGTCAGTTTCTAGGGGGTTGGGATACACTTCTAAATAACCTTACAGATAGATCCTGTTCATAATATTTTTATTATTCAAAACTATTAAGTGAATATTTAGGACTTGGATTTTTGCCAGACACAGAAGATACAATGGTGTCTGTGGCAGACTTTATCCCACATTGCGTATAGAACCTGTAAGAGCTGAGGTAATTTTTCATGGGATTGTATACTGTTAACTGAGCTAACATTCTGTGAGTACTTGGTTAGTGGTGCTGGTAGGAGGCACTATTGACAAGGGAAACATGAACCTGGAATGCATCTTCATCATGGGCCCTGAGGGATGGATTTGTTCAAAACAGCTTGCTATTCAAGTGGCTAGGTGGTCTGCTCCATGAGTGGGACAAAACCAAAGATTCCTCATTGTTCTCGACCGGTGGCATGTAGGGTATTTAGGTCAGTCGTTCTGCAAGTAGTCCATGATGCTATCTATACCCAAGCAGAGTTTTAATCTCTGCCATTGTGCTTATTCTCTGCAGATGTTAAAGCTGGGTCAAAGATGGCCATACTTACTCAATAAACCATCAAGCCTTATTCCTTCTTAAGTGGTTTTTGGTGGATGTTATTGTGTGAGAATATCAAAAAGTTTAGATCCCACTCCTATTGATCAGCAGCCCCCCCCCCCCCAAATTTTTGTTTGTGGTTTTCCAGTTTTCTTCATCCTGAGCTTAATAAGACCCTAACTATTTGCCATTACCTAAGTGCTTATGTATGTCTTCCTCTCAGATCATGTCTCCTGGCACACCAAATTAATGAGCAAGAGTATTACTAAAATCTTTGTCCATTGAGAAGATTTCCCTTTTTTCCCAGAGTTTTCTCTAAGTAGGGCTATAATCTCACAGTCTTACATTCTTAGGTTGCACAAACATATCTAGCTAATGGATGCACCAATAATTCCTAAATCTGTCTTCTCCCTCTATAGGCAAGTCATAGGGAATTCCTCATTAAACCACAGGAATAATTGAGGTATTGGCTTTAGTACAACAGTGACTTAAGCTTGAGCAGTTTCCAGACCTACCTTCCCACAAAATTTCAACCTTTGAAAAAAGCACTATTTTCTGCCACCCTTAATTAATGCAGTCCTGCTTCTCTAATATACAACTTTTTCCAGACAGAGATAAGGAATAGTTTGAAGGGCTCTTCATTGACAGCGCCTATGAAGTCAGGGTGAGGATTCTGCCATCAGCCATGAATGATCTTCAAAAAGTTTGTGAAAAGTGGAATGAAAAAAATCATGGAATTTTCTTTAAGAACTTTTAGAAGCCTTCCTATGTCTATAACATTTATGTCTGCAGTGTAGGTCGACAAATACCTCGTAGCCACTGTGAGATTGTGTTGACCTTTGTATTCCTTTGTAATAGGAGGGCCATAATACGATGAGATTTCTGCTGTCATTGTTTATTCAGATTGTATTTAAAAAGCCTATAAAAAGTCTGGGCATTCTCCATTTTCATTGCTTTCAGAACAGAATTATTTGGCTCTAGCAAGATGTTCATTTCCTCTGGTAAATGACCACTCTCCCTTCCTGGAAAGATAAGGGCGTAGCTATTATACATACTTGTTATTGCATTCTAAGTACCTTCCTTAATAGTGTCTGGATTCCCAGAAATGAGCAAGTTGAGGACATGGGGGAGAGAGGCTAAAGTAATTAATGAGGTATCCTATGTTTAGCAAATGCATTCATTGTCTGGATCATAACAATTTATGGCAAACATGATGACAATTGCTATATCAGAAAACTTAGCTATGTTCACGCAGAACCTGAACATAGACCAAATGGATGTAATATGAATAAAACAAGGCAACACTGAGTGGTATAAAGTCAGGAAATGTGTGCATCAGGGTTTTACCATATGTATCCAATTACCTTTTACCATATGTATCCAATCTGTATGTGGAGAAAATCTGGACTATATAAAGAAGAAGGCAGGAATCAGGTTTGAAGGAAGACTCATTAATAACCTGTCATATGCAGAAGATACAACCTTGTTGAACGTGAAGATTTGAAGCACTTACTGATGAACAAAAGCATTGCAGCCTTCAGTATGGATTAGCATATATTTCAAGCTAAAGAAAACTGGACTTTTCAGTATGGATTACCATACAACTCAGCCTAAAAAGTCTTACTAGACTAATAAACTTCATCATGACAAAAAAGAATAGTTTGAGACTTACAAGGATTTCATTTTACTTGTATTCACAACCAATGCCTGTGGAAATGACACTCACCAATTAAACAATGGATTATGTTTCTAAAACTGTAAATCTGCCACAAAATACCTGACCCTCTATAGAGAATTTGGGGGTCAATGCATTAGAGTTCAAAATATTCATTTTAGATTCTTCCTTTTATGGAATCTCTTCCTACTTCAACCTCTTATTATGTTTCTGGAGTAGATTTTATCTCGGTTTCTTGCCCTGAGTGCTGAGAGATATCAAGCTGCTGCCCGTTTAACAATCCAACTGAATTTTTATGATGGACAGGACAAGTCCAAGAGTTAACAATCTCAAAAAGGTGCAGCTAGTTCTGGAAGTGTGACAAGCTGTACAGAAGCCACGGAAGGGTATACAGCTGATCACTAAAAACCACACGCACAAGAAGCCCCTGAGTATTGAGCAGGGAAATCTCTGTGATCCAAGAGGCCAAGGCATGTGTGTCCTGAGTCGGCCTTGAGCAACGGCAGAACAAAGAGAGACTGGCGACAGGCCAAGAGGGGGTGCCAAGTGAAGTGTGCCTACTGTCTTTATTACCTAATGTGTGTGTGTATCCAACGTAACGGTTTTCCCTGGGCCTCTGGGGTCCTAGTTTGGGCATGCTCAGTTCTGTACTCCTCCCATAGGTGTCTAATAGGTTGCCTGATTTCTTTCCAACCTCTTCTATGGGGACCTTTGCAGGCATAGGAGGGACTACCCTCCTGCCCCTCAGCTAGCTATCTAACATTTTAACTCCATGTATTCTTGCTTGTTCATTTATAACTTGACATATAATCCCAGATTGTACATGTTATCATGGAAATTTAATACTTCCTTTGTTCAGAATATACAGCTTTTTTCTGAACTCCCCCAAGCTAAGAACCCTTATGAGAGGAGCAAGTTCACTATGAGTTAGAATCAATTAAAGAGAAGTGGGTTTGAATTTTGCTCTGTTAGCACCTCCTGCAACACAATATGAATGTACTTGTGGATTTATATTGATCATAGCAATATGAAAATTATAAAAAGTAGTTTAAAATTGCACATTGCACATATTCACAATGAAAAAAGTCAATATAGTTGGTCTCCTCTGTTATCTTACATACATTACTTTGTATGTTTAAAAACTGTTATTTTGAGAAAGGGTTCAGAGTCTTTGGACACTTCCAAAGGGAACCATGGTCCTGCTGTAAAGGTAGGTGAGTGGGCCTGTGCCCTAATGGTTTCTCTAGTCTTCATTTCATTAGTTTGCTGCTACTTCCTCAGGGAGCACTCGACTGGTGTACTTAAAAAGTGGCCGACTTTCTAGTGCACCCTGAGGGATGCCAGAGAGGAGAAGCTGGGTGGGGATGGGGGGAGAGACTGTAAGTTTCAGAGACCCCTGTGTCATGAGGGGAAATCCCTTCTAATCTCCCCAGGTGGTAGCAGCTGAGTAAATTACCTAGCAAGCAGCTGTAACACATTACATCGCAATTATCCCCCAAGAGTTCTGAAACTGCTAGACATAAAAGGCAGCACTGCTTCAGGGCTTGCTTATTTTGAGAGGAAGAACTGCTTCCTTTGCAATTTTACTGTGTTGGAGAAAATGGATCTCATTGGATACTTTCTTGAAAAGTCTTCAACTACAAATAATCTCCTACTTTTGTAAGACCTTGTATGTGAACATACTGGTGATAGGCTCAAAAGATGCTATGGAATTTCTTAGGAAAAACACCAATAAAATACTTGTGCTTATATGTATCGTTAGGTACTCTCAAGTCGATTCTGACTCACTGCTGCCCTCTGTACAGAAGGATACACCGCCTAGTCCTGTGCTCACCTCACCAGTATAATAGTGGTCAAGACCATTGTTTCAGCCACTGTGTCAATTCTCCTCTTTTGCACTCCCCACCTACTTTACCAAGAATTATGTCCTTTTCCAAGAACTGATCTCTGTTGACAAGTCCAAAGGACAAGAGACAAAGTCTTGCCATTCTTGCTTCTGAGGAGCATTCTGGCTGTATTTCTTCCAAGAGAAGTTTGTTTCTTCTTTTGGCAGTCCATGGTGCTTTCGATGTTTTCTTGCTGGCACCATAATTCAAATGCATCAATTCATCTCCCGTGATCCTTATTCAGTGTCCAATATTCACCTGTATATAAGGCCATTGAATATAGCCTGGGTTGGGCCAGGCAAATCTTGGTGCTGAAAGTGACATCCTGGTCCTTCCGCGCTTTTAGGAAGTGTTTTGCTTTTAGCAGATTTACCCAATGCCATATGTTTTTTGATTTCTTAGCTGTTGCTTCCATGAACATTGATTCCTCATTGTGAATCCAAATGAGACAAAACTTTTGACAACTTCAGTCTTTCTCTGTTTATCAGGGCATTGGTTATTGACCCCATTGGAGTTTTTATTTCCTACTAAGTTATCATCCAAACCAAATACTGCTATGCTTGATCTTCATCAGCTGGGTATCATATAATTCTAAAATATAATTGGCTACCATTTCTGCGGTAAACATATGTGTTGCCCATTTGCCTCCTAAAAACAAAAATATAAATAAAAACTTAAAAAAGGCATTGCCCTAAAGTCATAATGATCCTCAACAACAGTGGTTCTCAACCTTCCTAATGCTGTGACCCTTTCATATAGGTCCTCATGTGGTGGTGACCCCCCCAACCATAAAATTATTTTCATTGCTACATCATAACTCTAACCTTGCTACTGTTATGAATCTGGTGGCCCCTGTAAAATGGTTGTTTGATTCCCAAAGGGGTCGCAACACACAGGCTGTGAACCACAGCTATATAGTTTCTGAGACGGTAAAGCTTATTGTAGAAGGTCTCTTGGTCTATATCTCTGAATGGCTTGTACGTCTGAAAACCCACCTTGAGATTAGCATCCCAACAGCCTGACGGTGCCACTCATAAAAAGCAACACTGATTAAGTGCTTATTAATTGCCATGTATTCTGTAAAGTATTGAAAAAGGAAAGCATGCTACTTTGAGGTGCACTTGACCCAACACATGATCTTTTCAATTGCCTCATGTGCTTGCAAAAATTGGACAGTGAATAATGAATACAGAAGATGAATCGATGCATATGATGGTGCCAACGAATATTGAAAGTCCCACAGACTGCCTAAAGAATAGGTAAATCTGTTTTGGAAGAAGTACACACAGAATGTTCCTTAGAGACAAAACTTTGTCTCATGTCCATTGAACCTGTTATCAGGAAAGACCAAATCGCGGAGACTCTCATGCTTGGTAAAATAGAGGGGCAGCCCAAATGATGAAGGCCCTTGATAAGATGGATGAGCGCAGTGGCTGCAACAAGGGGCTGCAACAGGGAACAGTTGTGACGATGTTGCCGGACCGGGCAGCAGCTCACACTGCTGTTCAAAGAGTCGCTAGCGGTCAGACAGACCGAATGGCACCCAACAACCCCAGCTGCTCCTGGACCCTGCCAAGCGCCCTGTTGTTCCAGCACATCAATGTGAACTTCCACAGAAGGAATAGGAGACCTGCGGAAATAACCATACCCTGATTGAGTCTTGGTGGCTTGTGCTTTTTAAGAATATTTTAAGGATGTTTAAGTCGTTAAATTCAGTGATATGACAAGTTTTATCACATTGCCTTATAATTATTTTAATAGCTAGGATTTTAGTTAGAACTAATCTTTGATTGCTGATGTTAGTGACATGTAGCTTTCTCTTTCTCTTTCTCTCTGATTTGTCTGGCTAAAAATTTATTGTTACTGATTAAGTAACAATTACTCAGCAAAGAACTAGTTTTTATTTTTGGTAATTGATTTTCTCTATTTCATATTTTCATTTTAATATGTTTTCTATTGCTTCCTTTCTTTAGATTCTTTTCTTTTTCTAGCTTCTTAAGGTAAACAATGGAAAAAGTAAGATTTGAAATTTTGACAGTGTAAATTTACTTTATTTACCACAACCATATTCTTCTTAGAATTGTTTTATATATAACATGAATTCAAACTTGCAAAGTTTTCATTTCCAATCAGTTGAAAATATAATTTTTATTAAAAATTTCAGTAATTTAAAAGTATGCTACTCAGTTTCTAAATACTTGAGAATTTCTCATAGATCTCTCTCATTATATTCTTATTTAATACCACTACTGTCCAAGAATAATAGTGAATACGATTTTAATCCTCTTTAGTTTGTGGATTAGTTCAGTGAATCTGATCTCTTCTCACTTCACTGCCGCTAAGTTGAGTGAAGGTTATCACAGGAGTCAAAAGCTCCATCTTCCTCCCTTGAAATGACTGGTGGCTGTGAATGACAGACCTCGAGGAGGCCAGTCCACTGTGAAACCATTATGCCATTAGGGTTCCTCGTGTCAATTTAGTACTCCACATTTCCTCTTATTAGTATGAGCATGGCATTATTGGTATTAGCATTGCATACTGTTTCGCATCCTTTTACATTTACCCTTTAATTTATATCACATTATATATTTGTCTATATTCTACTTGCATATTTATGTATGTTCTTTTAAGCACCATAGAGCTGGCTTTTTAGTACAATTTACCAAACTTGATTTTTTTATTAGTAAATTTAGACTATGTGCATATCAGCTTTGTTAGACGGGGTCAGGGCAGCTTCCTGCTAGGGCTAATTGTGCCACAGTATTGAGATAATACTTTCTGAAATAATCTCCCCAATGTTTCACATTATACAAATATTTGCCATTCTAGCTGGGGAGGATATGGACGAGGCTGAGTTTTGTTTGATTTTTAAGGCTTCTCCACCTGCTCTTTTCTGGAGACGCTCTCTGGCTTAAGAAATTTTCCTCTTATTAATGTACTTACTGGTACATGCTAAAAAAATAAGATGGAACCTTTGCAAAAATCTAGAGATTTGCACACAGGTCTATCTTTTATTGTGCACTACTCTAAGAATTGTAGACACAATGACCTTTCTAAATTTTAATTTCCTTCTTTTCTCTATGGGAGACCAGAGGGCTCTATTTTGGTTAAATATCCCTCTGCTGTGACTGGGATGATTTCTCCAGACAATAAACTTGGGCAATTATGGGTTCACCTTATAGTTTCTCTTCCTTGTAGTTTCTCTTCCCACAGATATATCTGCTCCATGCTTCCTGGGTTTCAGTGTTGTAAATTCATTGGTTTATATACTTAGTTTATATTAGTTTGTTTGCCTTATGTAGAATGCTGGTCTGTGTTATTTCATCATAGCTGATGTGTTCGTTTAGCCATGGATGATGTTTCTCAGATTCTAAGAAATTCATATTGTTACACATATGTATTCTTTCTATTAAAATTATTTTATAGTACATATTTTATCACGAAAAATATTCTATAACATGCTCCATAATTTGCTACTAAGTTTTGAACAATCCATAAACTTGATCTTCTTAGATAAAATAGATCATATTATACTTCTGAGTCGGCAAATTTTAGGTATGTTTCAATTCTATCTTGAATGATCTAAAAACCTGGAGGTGAGACTAACAAAGCAATAATTTGTTGCTGTCAGTGAGAAGTGAGGGTGGGAAGGCTGTGATCTTTGGGGAACTCAGACGGTTCCTTGTGCTGAACGCAATAGTAGGACCTGCTGCCTCTTAGAGTGTGAGCACAAGTGGAGAGCAAGTCATCATGCTTCCTTCAGATGTTGGCTAGCAGGGAGCTTTCTGTGTTGTTTGCAAAGGGAAGAAGAAGAGACCTCCAGCTTTCCTGCCCTGCACTCAAAGTTACTTGTTATTCAAAATCAAACACTTGAGAAACTAGTTTAAATTAAAATAGAATTTATGCAACAAGGGAATAAAATGGAGCAAAAAGTCAAAAGATACATTGAACTCATAGAAATGAACAAGTCACTTAAAAAAAAGGCTTTTTCTCCTCTCTCTCTCTCTCTCTCTCTCTCTCTCTCTCTCTCTCTCTCTCTCTCATAGTCTACCACCCCTGCTTAGCTCTGTAATTTTGTACCTTGATTCTTTCCCTGTAAACTGAACTCTTCTATTCATTTACATTCACAAAGTCATCATAAAAATTTTTAACTGCTGACTTTGCAGTTAACAGCATAGCTCATAACCCACGATACCACCAGGGACTCCTTCCATGTCATCATGGTTGCCATACAAAAACATAGTCCTGGGTCTTCAGCATGTTTCAGCTCTGGTCTTTGTATTCAATTAGTTCAGTATTAGAGGAGTAGATTCCACTGGACTTAGTGTACCCAATTCTGTTGTGACAAGGCGAGGAAGGAATTGTTTGGCAGATGTGCAATGTTTGCCTAAAGTGGCACTGATTATATGATGATTAGAAGTTGCACCAACTAGACACTCCTGGCTAAAGGTAAGGGGTGGAGCCCCGCCGATGACACCTCCTTGGGGGTATGACCTTTTATATAAGAAAGAGACAAAGTAGATTTATATCTTACTTTGGTCTGACCCCTTTTAGTGGAACTGGGTCTTGCATTTAGTTCCCCAATCTCCTGTTGTATCACCTGTTAATCCTAGGAATTGTCTGTGAACGACTGACCACTGATGGTTGATTCATTTGACTAGTTCTATCCACCAGCCTATGGCCCTATGGCCTCTGCTTAGTCATCCTGTTTCTTGTTCCTCAGGTTACACAGGTCTAAAATGCATCGCTTGAACCATAATGGATTTATCCATGTCTACTACTGTGTGGGTCATTTAGAGATACAATATTTTTCTATATAGCAACTCATAGAAGTGTCACTGATTGTGTATCTTTTGAGAACCTGAACCAACACAGACCAGGTGACTTACAATATCAGATATTATTCTCTTAAAATCCTGGAGTCTGGAAATTAAATTTGAGGTATCAACAAAGTTGTTTTCTTCTGGAAGACTGTGATTTCATTCCTGGCCTCTTTCCTAGGTTCTGGTGGTCCCTCACAATCCATAGCATTCCTTGCTGTACAAATGTATCATTCCAGTTTATATGTATATATATACACACACACATACATACACACACATACATACATACACACATATACATATATCTTTTTTGTACATATGTCTTTCTTTTTATAAAGACACCAGGTACATTGGACTAGGGTCTACCTTATTAACTAGTGATTAGGACTCAAATATATCTTTTCCAGGATACCGGTCTGTAACATTGTGGGATGAGACATTACTACAGAGATGAATACCTAAGCTCACACATCAACAACTGTACTATCAAATACCTTGACAAATCTGCCAGTGACTCTAGTCCTGCTTCTAGTGACCCCGTAGGGCAGAGTGAAAATGCCCCTGTGGGTTACAGAGGATTCAGATTTTTAAGAAAGCACAAAGACTCATTGCTCATGCACATATGCTATCATAGTCAGATATTTGAAGTACAAAGAATCAAAAAGCATAATAAATATATGAAAAGAAGAAAACAGAGCCCCAGATTTTCTCACTTGGAGTTTTGACTTTAAACGGACAGTAGCAGGTCTACTGTGGTTTTAGTCATGAGGAGATCTTTTCATTGTAAGGAAGATAGAACTTGTGTATGTGTCACACAAGAAGAAATCTCATCGTGGGAGAAATTTTCTTTGCCTTGGAAGTTTTTCCAAAGCTAGCTCCTTCCCTTGGTGCTGTGAGCCCAGGAAATCAGCAGCTGCAGATTTAGCATAATTAGAATCAATGATAGGTTTGCTTGAATAGGGGTTTCAACCACAAGCTTCCTAAAATGAATTCTAGTGCCAAACTTGGAATGTAGAAGGGATGAAGCTGCAGTATTTCCTTTTATTGTATATAACCTCATATAGACTTTTCTCAGAATATAATTTCAAGTCCTACTGCCACACCCTTCTAGCCTGTAAACCCATTGTGTCTATACTACCTTTTTTTCTATTCCGGAAATTCCTAACACTTAAGAAAGGAAAACAAATATCTAAATGAAGAAGATAGAATCTTATGAGATTCAGGACTAGCGTACTTTCTAGGAGTAGACCGTACCTAGGATTATCACACCATTGGGGATTATTCTTCAAATAGGTTTCTGAGTCCTAAACTCTTATAAACTCTATTTTTTAAAGTATGGAACATTCAATTAAAAGTGTGACAAATCTATGAAAATTTGCCTGCACTACTGAGCTATTGACCCTGAGGGAAGGACATTGTATGTTTAGAATCGCCACCTCTTTGTGATCTTTCTTTTTAGCGGCTTGCTCTGGATACAGTCTTACAAAGAGATGGTGACTATCTATGCTGTGCAATTCAAACTGTCTTTAAAGAGGGAAAAGAAATGTTTTAGGACTGCCACTATCCTTATTTGACCCATCACCCCTGCATTCATTAAAGAGGAATCCCTGGCTGAAGTTAAGGGAAGATTTTAGTTATTATGCTTGGCAAAGAAACTCTCCATTGTGGCTTTGATTTGAACTTCAACTCTTAAGAGGGCAAAGGTCACATGTGAATTTGTTATGCTTCCTGGCAAATGTTTCAAAGTAGATGAATCTGATGAAATTTGTATGAAGTATTTGTTTTTCAGTGTTTCTGTAATATACAATAAATTGTAATTTATGAGGAGTAATTGAAGAAAATTCTGGAGGAAGTTGTATATAAGATTAGGGGGATTATTAAATCAACTTTATTGTGTTTTCAAAACTTAAAAATGGTTTACTGCTATAATAAATAGCTTGAGAGTGCTATCAACCCATAAATTTTAATAATTTAATAAACATTCTGCCGTTAAGCTTGGCTCATGGCCCAATCCCTGGGTTGGGGTTGTGTCATGTATAGTAATATGTGTTTTAGTTTACCTGGCTGATAATGGAAAGAGCTGTTCTCATGCATGACGCGGGAGAGTTGGTCATTAATTTTAATGAACTGAAACTGGGAACCCAGATTTGAAGTCAGACGACTGTACCAGGCTTCTCTGTCCCTTTCTAATGGAATGTAGGATTCATTGTTGAGATTAAGTATCTTTAAACAAAGACGCTCACTTAATTTCTCTGAACTCATTCATGGTGAAACCAGTTATAAAAGTAATCATTGACTCAATTCCGATTAGGGAGCTTTTAGCTGCAGTCAAAATATTACTTAAAGTAATAACCTCAAAATACTCATAATAACTGCAGGCAAAAGCATTGCATATACATTGGCTCATTAAAAGACATAAAACCGATAGCAATTTCATCAAGCAAATACAACATACATTATTTTTGGCATAACTTTTACAAAAACAGAGGTGTAGGCAAACTGAACTTCTGCAACACTTTTGAGGAAGGAATTCTAAGTGGGTCTCTTAGATAAGCACATTGTGTCTGAAATGACTGTGTTGGTTTCAAATAGTTGTTTGAATGAAATGTGCTTATTAAGTCATCATTACAAAATATATTATTTATATGGCCATCTATACATACCTATGTCCAGATTTGAATTGGATTATACAGTGTCTAATTTTGCAGAATATCATTTTGCTCCTTTTTGCATTCTACTAAAATCAATTAAAGCTTCCTGAAAAATGAAAGTGACTGACTTAATTAGAATTTGTGTTTTATTGTTATTCATCTGCTCTCTATGGTAATGACAAAAATTAGTTACCAGTAGACTAAGAATTATACTTACATAAGATATAAACAATTCACTTTAGACTATCCATTCTCTGTTTATATATAAAAAACTAATTTCATGACTATTATGGGACAGAAATGTGATTAATTATAACAGTGTAGAAGTCTTATTCTCTGGCTAGTTAATTCTTACCCCTCATCTTGCTGATATGAGTCTGGGGTGGTGGTGGGAGACATGATATCTACCCCTACTCCCAAAGAATGTCACTGGGTAACTGGATATGTGCATGTATTTATTCTTCCACACAGACAGACCCATGCTAATATATGCACTTGCCATGCCTACATTTTCACTTAATGAAGAGCTTAATAAAAATCAGCATTCATAGCCCCTGCATAGTCAGATAAATTAGTTAATGCACAATAAGCAGCTCTTATGTATAATGCAAAAGATTAGTCTTATCATTTGCATAATGTGCTACAACCAGCCTACTGTTACAAGCAATGGAAGCTTCCCCATTAAATGTGACTTGAAAGCTGAATGACGTCAATAAAGTAATTATGCTTCATTTGGCATATCTCATTCATTCTCTGGAGTTCAAGACCCTATCTGAGCTCCACTGACAATGCTGCTGAAAGGCATTGGTAATGGTTCAAAAGCAAAGCACTTGGGCTCTGGGAAGACGTGTGACATGCTCTAGCCTCCCTTCTATCGTTGTTTCTCTCCTGGGAAGCTCATTTTGCATTGAGCCCTATGCACATAGCCATGTATAAATGTGTGCAGCTAGGAACATATTAGTACATACTAGAGATAAAAGAATGTTCTAGCCCATAAAATACTTCTATTAGTGACTGCTAGATTTACCAGAATTCCCAAATGGAAAGAAAATATGGAGATATTTCTCTCTTCCTCAGAGACACATGCAGTGTCACCTGATTCTGTCAGTAGGATATACAGAATTCACTGGCATGATATCACACTCCTCGCCTTTCCTCAGGGAACATTTTCAGGTGTTTGAGAAATTAAATGAATTCTTGGGGGGAGATATCTAGTTATAAATAAAGGCACACATGGATTACAGATGTGAAAATTGATTTGTTTCTGACCTATTTCTACTGGGTTTAGAACACACGTCTCTAGATTCTTCTTGTCTCTAACATTTCATGTGTTGTGTATTAAAAATATTTCTATACTCGTTTACCATCTCATGGATGGGGAGACAGATTATTTCACTTTTGTCATGGTCAGGTGATAAGTAATTTTGCAATTTCACGTTAAAACTATAAAAGGGATGACTATGGGGTTATCTGAAAGATAATGTTTACCCTCTCAAAATCTCGCATCAACTCTGTTTAAAAGCACAATGTTGTATTCTATCTTGCTTCACCATTTCGTGAAACCACATTTGAATAGACACTGGAGACACTGTAAAACCACTACATTCCTCTGTAAATGGCATTTTATCGAAATTCTTATTTTTAGGTTGATTAACTCTTTAAGATAGAAAAATAATGATTTCATTTGCTTGAAATGCATATTTGTTTTGAACTTATGTTCTTTGTATAGTGCATTACATACTAATTTTTTAAATGAGCAGATTTTCTAGTAGTTAGGCAATTTCATTATTTTCTACATTTAACTCAATTTGTTTGTGTGTTTATGTGACTATTTATATGCAATAGTCCTCTCTTGCCACAGTGAAACATGCAACTTAATGCTAGAAGGAAGCTAAAAGACTCATAAAATCAATGATTTATTGCTTCTCTTTAGAGGAAATTGCCTATTGAGAGAAATCACAATACAGAGAGATTGTTAAAATATGAATGGATGCATTTAATTTCAGATTCTGGGGAAAAAGAGTAGAGATTTTCACATTTTAGCCAAAGAAGGCAATCATGAAAAGAAAAAGAAAAGTTACTGAAGATTTTTAAATAATTACGGATATAAAACAATAGGAAAATGGTTACATTTTCTGTCTGTTGAAATATATTTGACTGACTTTTTGTGGGAGAATTGTAAATTAGAGCACCTATAATTCACCTTTTGTCCCCAAATCACAAATAATAGGGGGAAAAAAGATTACTCATAAATATCTTTAAAAGTGCTCTATTACAATGGCAACAGAGTCAAATCTAGATTAAACGACATAAATTTCTATCTAGTGTCAGCATCATTAATTAAAAGTGCACTGTCAGTTATATAAGCAGCTCTGGTTGTGCAGTGGTTAATTGCTCTTCTGGTAACCACAAGCTGCACAGTAGAATGACTGAGGCCTGCCAAAGCTGGGGGGCAGTTCTCATAGCTCCTGCCACTGGTAGGGGTCAGTTCTCATAGCTCCCACCATCAGGTCTCTTCACTTGAATGAACTCGACAAAACAGAAGTCACATGAGTTATGCAGAACTATATCAAAGAAAAAGAGTTTGAAGACAGTTTTTGAGTGGTTATATGGAGACAGTCATTTTTTATTGTTGGGATAATGTAGACAGTAGGAGTCTTCAAAATGTTTTTGGTAAAACAAAGCTAAAATATAATTGGAATTGTCCATGGACTTCATGAAGACCTGTGTTTGTGTGCGTAAGTTAATAAGTACTCTTTAATATTTAGAAAGATTTATGAAACAAAATATTAAAGTGTGACGCACTGTTTCTTTCTCTTTTTCTCTCATTAGACTTTGCTTTAATGGATCTCAGAATTCTGTGACACATTTTTGGTCAAGTTGTTTTCCATTTACTGCTTTTAAAAACTAATGACTTAAAACAGCCACACACAAAAGAAACATATGGTCCACAAACATTCTCTTCCTCCTGAAAGTTTTACGATGCATTGTTACCATCAATGAGTCTTGCACTATGAAACTTAAATTGCCAATGGAGACAGGCAGTGCTGAGACTATTCTTTCACCCCCGATTCAGACTGGAGTGGCAGGTGTCATGGGTCTTATGCATTAAGCCTTTTGAGCCTTCTGCACAGACTTGGTGACATCACTGCCTTGATGACACCCACAGCAACTGTTTGTCTCAAAGAAGGATAGTCAGAGAAGCTCTCCATGAACATGGGCTTGCCAGGTACCAGGTCAATAATGGCAGCATCACCAGACTTCAAGAATTTGGGGCAACCTACCAACTTCTTGCCAGAATGGTGATCAATCTTCTCTTTGAGCTGAGCAAACTTGCAAGCCGTGTAAGTAGGGTGACAATTCAGCAATGATTTGCTCTAGACAGTTCAGGATGATTACCTGAACAGTGAATCCAGCTTCTTTTTTGCTGTCCCCAGTCACTGAGCCATGCAAGCCAAACATCTTTGACAGAGACATTCTTGACATTGAAGCTATTTTAGCCCCAGGCAGAGCTTCACTCAAAGCTTAATGGTGCATTTCAACAGGCTTCACTTCAGTGACAACATTGACTGGAGCAAAAGTGACCACCAACTGGTTTCAGAACCCCAGTTTCCACTCTGCCCACAGGGACGTTGCTACTACCACCAGTTTTGTAGAGGTCCTGGAGAGGCAAGTGCAGAGGCTTGTCAGTTGGGCGACTTGGTGGCAGGATACAATCCAGAGCTTCGAGCAGTGTGGCCCCACTGGCATTGCCATCCTTCCGGGTAACCTTCCACCCCTTGAACCTGGACATGCAAGCACTTGGTTCCAGGATGTTTTCACTATTACAACCAGAAATTCGCACAAATGCTGCTGTATTAGGGTTGTAGCCAATTATCTTAATGTAGGTGCTGCATCCTTAGATATGATTTCCTCAGATCTCTCTGGCTTTAGGGTGGCTCAATAGAATCCATTTTTTTCACACCAACAATGAGCTAGTTCATACCCAGTATATGAGCCAGAGGGCATGCTCACTGGTCTGCCAATGCTTCGAGAGGCCAGCATCAAATTCACCCACACCGGCAGCAACAATGAGTCAAGGAAGCCAAGCAGCTTCCTTTTCGATTTTTTCAATGGTTCTTTTGTTGACACCCATCACATTTGTAGATTGGGTGGACGTGCCAGAATGAACTTGTGCAATGACAATGATGCTGATATGGGTCTTTTCCTTTCCCATTTTGGCTTAGGTTTTTGAGATGGTTTTCATTGACACTTATATTCTGGTAACACACTCCTTGCAAAAAAATGTGCATCATTTCTTTATATATCCTTCATCTATGCCTTTGCCCTTCTGAAGACAGTGCTTTCATTTCTCCAGACCATCCCCATCACCTCTTATGGGTCAGCTTCTCATACTTTGATGCCCTGAGTGTTGCTGTGATGCTGGAATCTCTGCAACTGGTGTTCCAAATGCCAGTAGGGTCACCCAAAGTGAACACATTTCAGAAGCATTTTCAGGCTAAGAGCACACATTGAAGAAGGACTCAACTGCCCACTTTGGAGGACGTAACTCCTGAAAATCTGATGTACAATTTTTAACCATTGTCAGGTACTGAAGGACTGAAGAGTAGGCACAGAATATTGTCACACATAATGCAATTGAAGAGGAATTGACTCGATAGAGTCAACCATGGTGACGTGAGTTGGGGGAAGCCTGTGGGAACAGAGCCTTCAGGATCCGCAGTTGCTGGTAGGGCACCACTCAAGGTAAGGATGAATCGCTGCAAGAATCTACACTAGGAATGTGCAAAGTAGGAATCTAGTAAAATTGAAAGTCCTCGAAATGAAATGGACAACATAAAGATCAACAGCCTAGGCTGAAATGGACTGGTATGGGTCATTTTGAGTTAGAAAAATGATATGATTTACAATGTTGTATATAACACAATCAAAGGAATGACTGGCAAGATGTGAAATTTATTGTCAAAAAGGACATTGCAAAAATCTATCATAAAGTACAAAATTCCATGATGAGAATTTATATATTATTTATTTATATATTTATATACTATATTATATATATATATCCACCTGTGAGGAAATCCAACCAGTACAAATACAATTCAAATTTACACATAGGCTATAAAGCCTAGTCTTGAAGAAATCAAAGAATTTACCCAATAACTTCAGTTTTAAGTCAAGCAAGCCTGCCATCAAGATCCATTGATAATTGTTTGCGATTGGAATGCAAAAGTTGGAAACAAAGAGGAAGGAAATATAGTTGGACAATATGGATCTGGTTATACAGATAAAACTGGAGATCACAGAATTTTGAGAAGTCAATGATTTGTTTTTTACCCCAAAAGAGACTCTATACAGAGACCTCTCCAGATTGAATGTACAGAAATAAATTTTCCTACATCTGTGGGAAGACATGATAAAGAAGCTCAATATCAGCAGCTGAAACCAGGCAATAGGTTAACTTCAGTAATTGACCATCAATTGCTCATATTAAGTTCAAGCTAAGGCTGAAGAAAATTATAACATAACCAAGAGAGCTGAAATGCAAGTTTGTGTCTATCCCATATGAATTCCAAGAACATCTCATGAAGAAATTTGATGACTTAAATCCCAATGACAGAAGATTTGATGAACTATGGGAAGACATCAAGAACATCATTCATTAACATAACAAAGTATCAAAGGGGATGTTAGAAGTGATTGAAACTTGCTCTAAATCAGCAGTTCTCAACATGAGGGGTAGAACGACTCTTTCACAGGTGTTTCCTGATTCATAACAATAGCAAAATTACAGTTATAAAGTGTCAATAAAAATAATTTTATGGTGTGGGGGGTCATCATAAGAGGAGGAACTGTATTAAAGCGTTCTGGCATTAGAAGAGTTGAGAATCTCCTATCTATCTAAATCAAAAGGAAGAAATGATGAAGTCAAGGAGCTTAATAGAAAATTTCAAAGGAAGCCCAGGAGAAGAAAGCAAAGTATTATAATAAAATATATAAGGACCTAGAATTAGAAAAAAATTAGCTGACATTCCAAAATTTGAGATGGTAGCACAAAAGCAAAAACTAATGGTGCTGAAAGAAGTTCAAGTTGAACTGAAATCAATAGCCAAAAACAAGCCTCCAGGAAAAGATGGAACACTAATTGACATGTTTCTACAAGTTGATGAGCACTGGAGCACATACTTATCTATTCCAGGACATTTGGAAGACATCTATTTGGCCACCTGATAGTGGGCCCCTTTCAAAAAAACGTAGCCCAAGAGAATGCTCAAATTATATAACAATATTATTGATAGCACATAGAAATAAAATATCATTTAATAACATCCAATAACTGTTGAAACTGTATAAACAAGGAGCTGCCAGAATGTCATTGCTGATGTCTTGGAGATCTTAGATAAAACAAAGGATACCACAAAAATTTATTTAGTTGACAATACCAAGGTGTTAGAATGTTTGGATCATAAAAATAAAGCAATAAATAACCTTGAGAAGAATAGGAATTCCAGAACACTTCATTGTGCACATGTGGAACTTATACAGGGATCAGGAGGGATTTTGGATTAGAAAACACAAAGGGAAGAATATGCTCAACCTATTTCAAATGAAAAGAATTCAAGAAAAAATCAATTTTGAGAGTTGCATTCTTGATATGTTATATGGATAAATATTGAATGATACAAGGAGCATGAAAATATCTCATGGTCCAAAATCAAGAATAGTGTGGATTGTTGTTGTATCCTCAACCATACTTATTCAATCTGTATGCTGAGCAAATCATCAGATAAGCTAGCTTATATGAAGAGGAATGTGGCATCAAGATTGGAGGAAGCCTTCTGATAGGCACATTGCACAACTTTCCTTCCTGAAAGTGAGGACAACCTTTTGAAGTTCAACTATTGTAGTCTTCAATGTAGATTACATAACTCAATGTAAAAAAGACCAAAATACTCACAGCTAGAACAATCGAGAATATCATGATAAGTAAGGAAAATGCTAAAGTTGCCAAGGATTTGTCTTAAGTGGATGCCCAATCAATTCTTATTGAGGCAGCAGTCAAGAGATCACTTGATATGCTGCATTAGGTAAATCAGCTTTCGCGCACGTCTTTCGAAGGTTGCAAAACAGGGATGTGACTTTGAAGACTAAGGTGCATTTGACCCAAGCCATGGAATTTTCAATGGCCTCAAATGCACTTGAAAGTTGGACATGGAATAAAAATAAAGAAGAATTGATGCATTTGAATTATGATGCTGAGAAGAATACTGAAAGTATCATAGACTATATAAAAGATAAACAAATATCTCTTGGAAGATGTCCAGCCACCTTTCTCTTTGGAGGCAAGGATGGAGAGATTTTGCCTTACACCCTTTAACCATATTGTCACAAGAGAACAGTCTCTGAAGAGGACATTATGTTTGTTAAAGTTGAGGGGCCATGAAAGAGAAGGCCATTGAGGATTTGGAGACACCCTCCAGGCTTCAATAATGGACTCAAGTACAGAAACTATTGTGAGGTCAAAGTAGGATAGATGGGACAGTTGTTTTGTTCTCTTGTGCCTAACTTTGTTATGGGTCAGAATCATTCCAGGTCACCCAAGAACATCAACATCAATCCACCTCTCAAAGAATTCTTCTCTCTTCAATTTATGCCAAATTATTGAAAGAGTTTGATTATCCTGGGTGGATTCAAATTGTGCTCATTTAAAAATTTCTTAGAGTTATGCGGGAAATAGCTGAAGGGGCAGGTTCAGGACGGTGGTATGGATAGAGTAGAGTTTCCTAATGAAATTTTTTTTTCAGTTTGACATTTTTAATTTAAGGTGAATTTTTATTAAATACTTTTATTGGGGACTCTTACATCTCTTTTCACAATCCATACATTCATCCATGGTGTCAAGCACATTTCTACATTTGTTGCCATCATCATTTTCAAAACATTTCCTTTCTACTTGAGCCCTTCTTATCAGATCTCCATTTATCCTCTCCCCTCCCTTGCCCTGCCTCCCTCAAGAATCCATGATAAATTATATATTATTTTCATACCTTAAATCATCCTGTCACCCTTCACCCACTTCTCTGTTGTTTATCCCCATGGGAGGATGGTACATGTCTATCCTTGTGATCTAGTCTTCCTTTCTTCTCCCATCTTCCCTTTATCCTCCTGATATCTCCTTTCCAACTGTTGGTCCTGAGGGGTTTATCTGTCCTGGATTCCTTGTAATGTGGACTCTTATCTGTAGCAGTAGGCATGTTCTGTTCTAGTCTGATTTGTAGGATAGAATTAAAATCATGAGAGTCATGATAGCGGGGGAGGGGAGAAGAGAAACCTCAAAGAACTAGAGGAAAGTTGTATGTCTTATCAGTGCTATACTGCACCCTCACTGGCTCATCTCTTTCTTGTGACCATTCTGTAAGGGAATGTCCAATTGCCAACAGATTGGCTTTTGGTCTCCACTCTACACCCCACCTTCCCCATTCATATTTGTATGATTTTGCTCTGGGTCTTTGATGTCGGATATCTAATCCCATCAGCACCTCATGATCACATAGGTGGTGTACTTCTAACATGTGGGCTTTGTTTTTTTAAAACTGGGTGGCCACTTTTTTATCTTCAAGCCTTTAAACCCCAAACCCTATGTCTTTTGATAGCTGGGAACCATCATCCTTCTACCCATTTTGTCTTCAGCAATCATGTTCAGAAGGTGAACATCAAAGAATGCTGAATTGTTCAAACAAAGTGCTCTTGTTTTGAGGGAGTATTTGAGTGAAGGCCCAATGTTCATCTCTACCTTAGTTCTTCATATACACATATAAGTTGATAGATTTATTTCCCTTTTGTTATATTTAAATATGTTTACATATGCACATGCCTATATTTAGACCTCTATAAATGTCCTTTGCCTCCTAGTTCTTTTTTCTATTTCCTTTTACTTTCCTTTTGCCCCACTATCATGTTCAGCCTTCATTCGGGTTTAGTAATTCCTCACTGTTACAAAGCCCTTGATTGAACCCCATTAGGTATCCTATGCACTCTCAACATTGATTTTAGTTCACTTGTAGTTCCCTTATCCCTGGGTTGGTTGAAACTCATCCCTTTCCTTTTCCCATCCCTCCTCCACCCTTCACTCCCCCATCCCCCAATGAAACTTTTGCAGGACAGCGCTTTGAAATTGAGTGGGTATATTTTAATGGGGAAAAAGCCCTCCTCTTCACAATCTCTATTTTTCTCATCAATGTAGTTTACAATTTCCTTAAAGATTTTTTTTCGTAATAAGTCCCATCTGATTCTGTGCCCTTTAGGCAAATCTATCATAATTACCCTGGGAAATCCTATGAGACAGTTGCCATGACCTTAACTGTCCTCTCTGCCTTGACATTACCTGACCCAACACAATCCCTCAAATGCCACTAGTTTTGATTGGAGTTTTCTCCTCTCTTCTGTTTCTTGAGGGCACTCTCAGGAGACTAGGACAGGTGTATTCTTGAAACATCTTGTCTGCATATGCATACATACACTAATCACAGATGCATATTTTAACATGGTTTGTTTGAAAGACATTCTTGGGTGTATCAACAGGAAACTTAGTAGCAATATATATTTTACTTTCCCTCATATAAAAATATATTTCCCTTTCATCTTTCTTCACATTTACAGGTCTATGATGCTCACTCACATTCATCTTGTTATTAAGTGGCCATACTTACCTGTTTCTACTTTATTTTCACTAGTCTTAACAATAACTAGAGTGCCCTATAAACTTGAACTCCCCTTTAATTCTCCCTCTCACTCCAAATTACCAGTAATAGACTGGTTTATCTATTTTAGATATTTATATAAGTGGGTCCATACAATATCTGTTTCCTGGTTAGACGGACATTTTGTGTAGCATAATGTTTTAAAAGTACACCCATTTTGTAGTTTTTTTCAGGTCTTAATTTCTCCTTATGGCTGTGCAATAGTTTATTGTATGTATGTGATGTGTTTTGCTTTTCCATTCAGGCTTGATCACTTTTAGGTGGGGAAAAACACTTGAGCTAATCACTATCTTTGTTTCTAATCATTTGTGTGTGTGTGGTTATAATTTAAAACACAATGTTACAGGTCTTGAGAATTTTTTGGGGGTGAGCATCACTGCCTTCTGGTGGTCGTGGGAGCTACCCAGCCTTGCTCCTGGAGATCTGCTGCTGGATTTGAACCACCAATCCCATGGGCCGCAGTCCCGTATTCAACCACTATGCCACCGGGGCTCAGCCCTGAGAATTTTTTACAAAAATTTCCCTTGAGCCTTTTCTTTTCAGTAGGTTCACATGGCCTGGGTTGGTGAAATTTAATCAGAGGAGACACAATCTTGTAGTAGCAAGTAGCAACTGCAGCCATAATCCTACAAGAACTCATTGTCTGAAGAGCTCATTCCTCTGAATTGTTTCTACATAGAGAAGGAATATAAGGTTCTACCCACCAATTGCAGAGGAGGTACAGGTTAAATAGTTCAATATTAATGGTTATTTCACCGATTTATGTGGTATAAAATTAATGCAGGTGACTTGAATAAGATTATTTCAAAGTTTAATATATAATGTTCATAATTCAGATTGATTATAATGAAGGTTATGCTTTCATAATTTTCCAAATTTGTGTAGGTTTTTATTAAGCACTAGTAAATGGTCTTTGTGACTACTGCTATGACAGCCAGTGTTCTATCTTAATTAGTAGTATTATTTCTAGTTCAACTAAAATAGCTAAAGGGTCCTCCCGGGATCTATTCTAGGATATGATTTTGTTTAATCTTATTATTAGTGATAATAAATTTTTACTTTGTTGGAGTATCATCAGTATGCCAATGATTTCATTATTTAAACAAATAATTATTTCACATTGCAGTTCCTTTTAGAACATGACAATAACAAATCATAGTTCTGGCTTACTTGAAGTAAATTAGGTCTAAAACACTAATGAAATTAATTGCAAGATGTTTGATTGGAAACCAGAACCAGTTAAAACAGGAGCTTTCCCTCGTGGTCTTTGATAATGCTTTGCTCTCTGGAATAAAGCTACCAGCATAAAATATCTCAATGCTTGTTAGCAAACAAAGAGTAATTGAAACTTGGTTGCTAGGAGACAGCATTTCTCATTGTTGAAGATTCTGATTTTCTTTGATTATGGGCACTATTGTAGTTCATTTCACAATCTGAATGTTTTTACATAATGGTGAAGAAGCATCTTTTGTGGTCTAATTGTTGTGTGAATACCACCATGTGGTACCAAAGAAATGTTTACTTAGAGGTTCAGCAGGTTAGCTATCTCTAATAAGCATTTGTTCGGAGGGATCAAAAAATCATCTTTAATGTCTTCCAGACTGGAACATGAATTCTAGGTTTTTAGTGGATGAATATTTCACAGAATCCACAGAATTTACATTTGTTGAAGAAAAATTCATTGACATAAATTCTTCTTCTTTACCCTACTTATTTCTAATTTACTTTTATGATGATTTCATTTCTCTGATGGAAGTTTATATTTTGAAAAGTTAGAAAATTTTAAATACTGAGCTAGGATAAAGTTTTAGAATATATTGGCCAAAAATACCTTGGTATATAGTTTTCTCTAGTAAAGAATATACTCCTTTTTGACTTAGAAACATGGCTAAAGTTATAAAAATCAGATCATTGTGAAAAAATAAGAATTATGTGAAAATTGAGGGTAACTTCATCCAACTACAAAATAGATAATTACTACATCATTAATAACTAACAATTCATATCATTGCATGACTACCAAAGGATATACTACATTACTTCCAAGCTACTGAATATCATATGCTTAATCTCAAATATCTGGCTTCATCACTGCAAATTTATGTCATTAATGTGAAAAATATTTGGGT
Source organism: Nesogale talazaci (assembly GCA_004026705.1). Taxonomy (NCBI): domain Eukaryota; kingdom Metazoa; phylum Chordata; class Mammalia; order Afrosoricida; family Tenrecidae; genus Nesogale; species Nesogale talazaci. The sequence continues at coordinate 85,085 of PVJH01003447.1, forward strand.
GACTGATTTTATATTATTGCCATATATGTCAAATCTTAAATAATTAGAAGCTTAATAAGTAAATATTAGGTGTATTTAATAGTGCTTGTCAATCTATTTTTCACAATGTGGTGGCTTATGTATTGATGTGATGCTAGAGTTACATTACTCATCATTCAAATACCAGTAGAGTCAGCCAAAGGGAACAATTTTCAGCAGATCTTCCAGGTTACAAGGAAGGAGTAGGCTGGTCATTTCTGAGTATCAGTCACTGAAATCCATATGAGTAGAAACAGAACCTTCTCAGTAGAGCATTGCCAAATACCATGCCAGAAGATGAGCACCATAGATCCCAAGGCATTCAAAATATAACTGGGAAAGAGCTACCTTCTCAAAGTATAAAAGGCATTCATGACCCGGATATAGTAAAATCTTAAGGAACTTCATTTGATGAGGAGGCATGTTTCATAAATGAAAAGAAAGAGCTGAAAATATCTATTAATACTTGAAACTTGGAATGTATGAAGCATGAATCTAGGAAATGAGAAGTGATCAAAAGTGAAAGAGAACACATAAAGATCAGTATCTTAGGCATTGATAAGCTGAAATGGGCTGGTCTGGTCATTTTGAATCAGACAGGTATATGGTTAACTATGAGAAAAATATAGAACATTACCATTGATTTCACCTCTAAGTACATTTTGCTGAAAATAATCCAACAGCAGTTGCAATAGTACATTAAAAGGGATCTGACAAAAATTAAGAGGACTTGGAAGAAGGGATGCCATTGCTAATATAAGATGGGTTATGTCTTCTCACCATTTTTCTCAATCTATATGTAAACTGGGATGCTGGATTCTATGAAGAATGCAGCATCAGGTTTGGAGAAAGCCTTATTACCAACCTGTGATACTTACATGGCATACCTTACTTGCTGAAATTGAGGAGTATTTAAAGCACTTGCTGAGGAAGATCACAGATTACAACCTTGGTATGCATTACAACTCACCAAAAACAAGACCCAACTCTTCACAGCTGGGCTTCCCCTGATGCAGCCCTCCTGCTGGAAAGATATCCCTGGGGAGAAACCACATGGACTTACCCCTGATGCAGCCCTGGGTTCTGGAGCAACCATGTGGAAACCCCTGCCAGCACTGAGATGCTTATTCTTTCACTGATTTTGGCTTTCCTTCTGCAGTAAGCATCATTGACCATTTCTTGTGAGATGGATGAGGACATATGGGTTAATGTTGGGCTTGTGGGCTTGGGCAGCACTGGATTGGGATGTTTTCTTGATGTGTACTTGTCCCTTATATAAAACTCTCTTTTAAGATATGAGTTACTGTGGATTTGTTTCTCCAATGAATCAAGACTAACATAACCCAACTCATAGTATTTCCAATTGCCTCATATACATGTGCAAGTTAGACATTGGTTAAGGAAGATCAAATAATAATAGATGATTATGTATTGTGGTACTTGTGAATACTGAAAGTATCATGTATTGCCAAAAAGAACAAGTAACTCTGCTTGGAAGAAGTACAGAGAAAGGCAAAGACAGTGAGTCTTCATATTACATACTTCGAATGTGTTTTCAGGAGAGACTAGTCCTGGAGAAGGGCATCATGTTTGGTAAAGTAGGGGGGCAGCACAAAAGAGGAAGACCTTCAACGAGATGGACTAACACAGAATGTGCCTGAGTGAGAACAAACACAGGAACAATTTGGGAATGACACAGGACTAGGCAGTGTTTTGTTCTCTGCTTATAACAGACTGTAAAACAAAGTCCTTCTATCTGTTATTCTAGGGAGCATTTTGGCTGTGCTTCTTCCAAAAACGAATGGTTTGTTCTTTGGCAGTTCATGGTACTTTCAATATTCTTTGCCAACACCATGATTCATGACCATCCATTTTTCATTGGTGCAGCTTATTCTACATCCAGATTTTATATGTGAATGAGGCTGTTAAAAATGCCATGGCTTGAGTCAAGCACACGTTGGTGCTGAAAGTGAAAGCCTTCCTATTCAACACTTTAGAGGTGTCTGTGCAGCAGACATACGGAATGTAAAGTGCTGCTTGATCTCTGGACTGCTCCTTCCATGAGCATTAGTGTGGATCAAAGCAGGATGAAATCCTTGACAACTTTAGACTTTTTTCATTTTATCATGATGCTACCTACTGACCCAGTTTTGAAACATTTTGTGTTTTTATATTGAATTATAGTCCATACTGTAGGTGGAAACCCTGGCTTTTCATCAACAAGTGCTTCAAGTACTCCTCACTTTCAGCAAGCAAGATTGTATCTGTGCTAGTCTGGGCAGAATAGAGAAGCAAATTCATAGACACGCATATGGATATAAGGGTAAGGTTTATAAACAATAGGAATGGAGCCTTGAGAAAGCATCCCAACACAGTCCAGTCCAACGTCATAAGTCTGATATTAGCCCATATGCCCGATGTCAGTCTATAAAGTCTTCTTCTAACTTATGAAGTCACAGGCTAGTGGGTACAGAATCCTAGCGCCAGCAGGGTCTTCCCATGGCTCCTCGATTCCAGGGTTCAGGGTCCATTAACAGCATCCAGTGGTGATAGAAGCAACTCAGAGCTGGCAGCGTTCTCCACATGGCTTCTCCAGCTTCAGAGGTCTGGTTCCATCAGAGTAAGGCCATGTGACTTCTCCTCCAGCCCCTCCAGCTCCTCGGATGCTGCCATCTTGTCTTGTCCATATTTCGTCATCATGGAAACTGACTCCCAACAACTGGGGAGATGGCTTCTCATCTCCATGAGGGAAATACCAAGAGATTTCTTAGAAGTCTCAGGAGAAAGCCATGCCCACACAGAGGCCTCATTGGCTACTCAATGGTTATCTCCAGGTTAACAGGCTAGACTCCACCCCTACATCTCAATCATTAAATTGACATAAACACATGACCGCGACAGTATCATCTGCGTATTGCTGGTTGTTCCCCTGGGAGACCTTCCTCCTATTCTGTTCTACATTCTTCTCTAGGGAATCCAGCCTTTCTGGTTATTTGCTCAGCATACAGATTGAATAAGTATGGTGAGAGGATACAATCCGAACTCTGGCCTAACTCATGATTTAAACCATGCAGCATGGCCTTTTTCTATTCACACAACTACTTCCTGAGCCATGTACAAGTTTCTCGCATACACAATGTAGCATTCTGTGATTCCCTTTCTTTTTAAGGTTATCCATGTCTGTTATGGCCCACAGAGTCAGATGCCTTAACATAATACATGAAACATAAGTACACATTTTTCTAGTGTGTTCTGCTTTCAGATAATATCTGACACCAGCCATCATATCCCTTGTCTGTAGTCTAAAATTGACCTGAATTGCCGACAGCTCCCTGTGAATGTACTGCTAAAATTTTTTTTAGATAATCTTCAATAAAATTTTACTTGTATGTGCTATCAATGATACTGTTGTATATTTTGGGAATTCTCTTGGGTCACCTTGCTTTGGAATGGCTACAAATATTGATATCTTCAAGCCAATCAAGGATCTGTCTTGCAAAATTCCTGACGTAGAGCTAGTGAGTGCTTCTAGTGCTTCATCAGCTTGCTGAAACATTTCAAAATGTGTACCAGGTGCTCCTAGAATCTTGTTTTTGGTTAATGTGTCCAGTGTAACTTGATTTATTCTTGATTGTATGTCTCCGTTTGAAATGGTTATATATTAACTAGTTCTTTTTTTAAAAAAATAATTTCATTGGGGGGCTCATACAACTCTTATTACAATCCGTATATCCATCCATTGTCTCAAGTACCTTTGTACATATATTGCCATCATCGTTTTCAAAGCATTTTCTTTTGACTTGAGCCCTTGGTATGAGCTCCTCATTTTTTCTCCTCCCTCCTCTTCCCTCCATCCCTCATGAACCCTTGCTAATTTATGAATTATTATTACTTTTCATGTCTGAAACCTCCCTTGACCACCTTGTCTATTGTCCATCCCCTTGGGAGGCGGTTATAGAGAGATCATTGTGATCAGTTCCCCTTTCCTCCCTCCACATGCCCCTTCCTCACCTGCTTTGGCCACTCTCAATATTGGTTCCAGGGAGTGTATCTGTCCTATATTCCCTGTGTCCACCTCTTATCTGTACCCATGCACATGCTCTGGTCTAACCATATTTTAAAGTAGAATTAGGGTCATGATGGTGGGGGGAGCATTAAAGAACAAGAGGAAAGCTGTATTTTTCATCAGTGCTCTGCTGAACCCTGATTGATCTATGTTCTCCCCATGGTTCTTCTGCAAGGGGATAGTCAATTGCTTACAGATTGGCTTGGGGCCTCAACTCTGTACTCCACCCATTCATATTATGATTTTTTGCCCTGTGTCTTTGATGCCTGATACTTGATCCCATTGACACCTCATGATCAGACAGATTGGTGGGCTTCTTCCATGTGGGCCTTTTTTGTTTCTCAGCTAGAGGGTCACTTGTTTATCTTCAATGCTGGAAGCACACTGTGGGAATTGTGTCTGCCCTCACCCCACCACACAGAGGTGGGCTGCTGGGGAGAATGTAACAAAGCGGCCAGGGGAGCAGAACAATGAAGTCCCAATTGCCACCCAAAATAAACTGTGGAGCCTGGTCATGGAACCCCATCAGACATGATGGAAAAAACTCATAAAGGACAGCAAATAGACCTCGGACTATTTATACACTTTTCTTTGTTGTTGTTGTTGCTGCTATTGTCTTTTTTTTGTATTGTTGCTTTGTTGTGCTCTGTCTTGTGCTTGTGCATATTGTTGTCACTGTATGTCTATCAGTGATAGGTGGGATAAACTAGCTGGAAGACAGAACAATGGGAAACATATCTAGGGGGGATGGGGGAGAGAGGAAGTAGGGGAAAGAAAGTGTGTCTTAATAAGCCTAGGGACAAGGGGAAAAAGAAGTGAAGGAAAATCGATGGTGAGGAGGGTGTAAAAGGCCCTGATCAAGGGCAACATAACTGAGAGGAACTACTGAAACACCAATGAAGTCCGAACATGATAGTAGGACAGGAGGAAAGTAAAAGGAAATAGAGGAGAGAACTAGGAGGTAAAGAGGATTTGTAGAGATCTAAATATAGGCACAGGGTTAGGGTCAGAGCAAAAATAGACAAAGACAAATTAAAAATACATAACTATGGCATATGTAAATATATTCATCTTTGACTATAGGGAAATATATCTCTGTACATATATTTATAGGTATGGTATTAAGGAAGCAAATGGACATTGAGTCTGTACACACGTACTCCCTCAGCACAAGAACACTTTGTTCTAACATTCTGACACTCTGATATGTCCATCTTCCCAACATGATCAAAATGTAGTGAAGAAAGGTGATGGTGCCTGCCTATCAAAATATATAGGGCCTGGGATCTTAAAGACTAATTCTTTTATGATACAGTGATTCTATATATTCTTTCCATTTTCTTTTGATGTTTCCTGGACCATTTAACATTTTATCTATAGACTCTCTGAAATTTTCAACACGTCTTGATTTTTTTTTCTTGAATTCTTGCAGTTTAATATGTTCTGCACATATTCCTACTTTTGGGTTTTCTATCTCTAGGATTTTGCATATTTTATTGTTATAATATTTTACTATGCCTTTTTGAGTTGCTCTTTGAAGTTTGCTGTTCAACTACTTGACTTCATCATTTCTTCCATTTATTTGCCTTATTAACTCTAAAATTAAGAGCAAGTTTCAAGTTTTCTTTGACATCCATTTTGATATTTTCTTGTTTTCCTGTCTTTTTAATTCCTACTTATTTTCTTCATGCCTGATCTTTTTGATATCTTTCCACAACTTATTGGATCTTTTTTCATTTGTGTTCAGTGTATCCAATCTCTTATTGAGATGGCATGAAATTTAGGTGGGATAGTCTCAAACTCATATTTTGGCTCCTCTGAAATTATTTTAATTTTCTTCTTATTTTCCTGCAAAGGAAGATGGACATGACAGGACAGAAATGTGACAATGTAGAAGAGGTGAATTTTTTTAAATCTCCAAAAAAACGAGGGAAATATTGTCAGCCATCAAAACATGAGTTTTAAAAATGTTTCCAAGGATGGAACCACATATTTGACAAATGTATTAAATCCAGTGTAGAGTACTTTGAAGATGATAAGGTTGTTTTGTAAATCATTTTGAAGAAAAAAAAAGCTAGTTTTGTTTGGGAAGCCATGTATATATACATACATATACACACATATATTTACTTATATCTTTCTGTTTCACAACCCCACTATCTATTTCTGCTACCTTTCTCCTTTTCTTTGTGAAACATTCACACAGTTTCTTGTCAATTTTTATTATAATCTGAAAGCAAATATTATAGTATTTTTATGGAACCCTTCATCCATTTATGCAGCCTATTACTTTTTTCTTTCTCTGTTTTCTCAGCCCACTTTATCTAAAATTATCTCTATCACTTTTTCTCCTTTTCCCTTCTATTTATTATCTTTTTTCTACTGTATGTCTCCTATGCCACTTGAAAGAAAGTCAATCACCCCTACATGGCACAGCAGCTGACTCATCACTTATACATTCACTGAAATGCTATGGAAACTGCAGTCAATCATACCGTACCAAAAAATAAAAAACCGAGCACATACAACCCCACATCACCCAAGCATAATGGTGTTTTATGAAAAAGACCCTGGAATGAGGAGAAATATAATTTTAAAGAAGGAGCTTATGCATCTTCAGCAAATGAGAGCAGTATTTATAGGACTTGGAGAATGGAAAAACTGGAATCCCTTCCCAAAGTAAAATTTCACAAATTAAAAATATTGTAACAGAAATAAATAGCATGATAGTGAGGTAAGATGCTGTGCTAGTCTGGGTTGATGAGAGAAACATATTCACAGACTGATATGTGTATAAGAAAGAGCTTTATAAAAAAAGAAAGAAAGAACTGTATATAAAACAGCAATTAAATATTGAGAAAATATCTCCCCTCAGTCCAGATCAAGTTCATAAGTCTCATATTAGACTATATATCCAATACCAATCTATATATTCTTCTCTGACTCATGCAACACATTCAATGATGCTGAATACAGGAATTTCACAGACCAGTGGATGCAAAGTCTTATAGATCCAATGGTGGTGTAAACATCTTAGCACTGGGATGAGTCTCCACATGAGTCCTCCAGCTACAGGGCTTTAGAGGACCAGAAGGGCTAAACAATACAGCTTGCTGAAACCAATATAATCCAGGGTCAGATTTACCTAAGGCAATGCATCATTTGATATTTTAACATGTGTTTTGATGACCATGATTATTGTGCCAATTAGAAAATAATCCTTGAAAATGTCAACTTCTTTATGATTTATTATTTCCTTATTCAATGCCCAACTCTCATATGCATATGAAGCAATTGAAAATAGATGACTTAGGTCAGGCAAACCACTGTCCTCAAAATGACAGTCTTGCTTTTCAACACTCTAAAGAAAGCTTGGGCAGTAGACGCAATGTGACTTTTGATCTCTTTACTGGTGATTCAAGAAAAACAAAATCATTGGCAACTTCAACCCTTTCTCCATTTATCATGATGGTACCTGTTGGTCCCGTTGTGAGGAATTTTTATTTATTATATTGAACTATAATCCATACTGAAGACTGCAACCCTTGCTCTTTATCAGCTAAGTGCTTCAAGTTTTTCTCACTTTCAGCAAGCAAGATTGTGTCATCAGCATATCACAGGTTGTTAATAAGCTTTCCTTGATACACCTTTCTGATTTTAAACTTTGGAGCCTTCCCTTGTTCTAAACAACTTCCTCTTCACCCATGTTCCTCACAAAAGCAATACACTGTTCTAGAATTACCATTCTTCTCAAAGCAATCATGGTCTGTTATGGTCTATGTAGTTGAATGCCTCTGCACAGTCAATCAAACACAAGCTAAATTTCTTTGCCTGTTGATTGAGAGACACGAGAAATCAAAATTGACCAGGAAGTATTCTTAACGTGCAGTTAAATTGATTTGGTGCTGTATTCCCAGGGGGGACTGTTCCTCCCTTTGGAACCACGGTTTTCAGACCCAAAGAACACACATTTAAGAAACAGGAAGAAAAAATGTGATGAATGGTTCATTAAGAATACAAATAAATTGTGTCACTCTCATTTCCACACCTTGCTTCCTGGAACTCTGACATTTGGAGAAATAGCACCATATATTGGATGCTGGTTTAAAGCATATGTTACTTCCTGGAGAGCATTCTTCCAAGGCTGCATGGTCTTGTCTCCTAGCTGGAGCTCTAATTGTGTATTTAGACATCCATTCCATCATTCTATGAATCCAGATGTTTCAAGATGGTGAAGACTATGGTACGACAAGTGGATTCCATGAGCATGGGTCCTTTGCCATACTTCATTAGCTGTGAAATGAGTCTCTTAAAGCAAATAAATATTTTGTGGGGTTATGCTGGTGCATAAGATATACTGTAAGTCCACAATTGGCAGTTTTTGTAGAAATATTGCATGCAGAAAAGGAAAATACATAGTCAAAATAAATGTATATTCCCGGGGGGCGGGGGGGGGGGCGCGTGGGAACACAGCCCTTTCATTGATGGAATTGGTCCTCCTTAATCCACTTGCCATCACATTGCTGGCTGATCTCCTCAAACAATGGATCCACATCCTAGACTTAGTGTTGGTCTTGGCTACAGGCCAAAGGGATGCTTAGCAGTAGCGGCATGTCAAGTCTGGGAATTGATGAAGAGGTTGTGATTTTGTTTTGGCAATTTGAGTTAGATTGCTGTTTGCATGATCAAGAGTTCTTCCACTTGTACAGATCAAGTAAATGTTTAATAGACTTCCCATCTGTTTCACTTGTAGAAACACGTTGTTTAAGTAGCCCAATGTCGGTCCATAATAGGTTACTCTGATTACTACTATGATTCTGCTGTCTATTGTGTTAACCCAAAACACATCGTCTATGTTGATTAAGTGCTACTATGTCACTCCTATCCCCTTTGGGCCCAATCTGTTCAATGGTAGGGAAGTTTCTTAATTCATTAGGATAGGCCTCAACTGCCAAATCTGACTGACATTCAATACCACACACAGATAGTCTTTAGAGGTGCTGAAACTCCTTTCAAAGAGAGTTTCTTACTCTTTAGTTCTACTAATTATCTGTTACTTTGTTGTCCTGTGGTGGCTTCTGTGTTGCTGTGAACCTGGAAGATATGTCATTGGTATTTCAAATACCATCAAGGTCACTGAAAGTGAAGAGGTGTTAGTGGAGTTTCTGGACTTGGAACAGACAGCAAAGAAGGACTTCACTCCTTATTTCAGTGAAAGGAGCAGTTGAAAACCTTATGGACTTTAAAACATCGGGAGATACTTAAGGCCTAATGAATCGAAGGAAAACATTATCTGAAATAGTGCTGGAAGGTCCCTATGGTTGGAGCATCCTCAAAATGTGACTCAGAAAAAATGGATTTCTTGAAGTGGAGTTGACCATGGTGAGGTGAGTCTGGAAAAAGCTGTGTGTGTGTGGAAACTTTGGGATCTTCATTTCCTGATAGGGCACAGCTGAAACAGCTGGGAAAAAAATCTGTTAATAGAATGTGAAATGTGCTAAGTATGGATCTAGAAAAATGTGAAGTCTTCAAAATTAAGTGGTATGCATTATGATCATTATCCGAGGCATTAGTAATCTGAAACGCACAAAGATTGGCCATTTTGAATCAGAAAATCCTGTAATTTACTATGTTGGAAATAGCACAATCAAGAAGAATGGCATGGCATTTGTTGTTAACATGATCATTGCACAATCAATCTTTAGGTATAATATTGTCTGTGGAGGATTATATATTTCTATGTTCAATGAAATGCAGTCAATGAAGCTGGTGGTGAAAAAATTGAGGAATCCTACCAAGAGTTTCAGTTGGAAATAGATATGCATAAAATCAAGATGCATTGATAGTTATTGGCAAGTGGAATTCAAAAGCTGGAAGCAAAGAGGAATGAACAGTTGTTGGAAAATATAGACTTGGTGACAGAAATTAAATTGGAGATTGCATGATAGAATCTTGCAAAACCAATCACTTGTTCATTGAAAATATTTTTCCAACAACACAAAAGGCAACCTTGCACATAGATTTTTGCAGATGTAATACACAGGAATCAAATTAACTCTGTTAGAAAAAACCATGGAAAAGTTCAAAATCAGAAACTAAAACTAGACCTGACCAGAGCACTACAGTGAAAGAGACTGTGAATTCAGATTAATACTGGAAATTAAGAAAATGTAAAAGGGTAAAACAAGTTCACAGAGAAAAAATATGGCCTTGAGTCTATCCCACCTGAATTTTGAGAACATCTCAAGAACAAATTTGACCAATGACAGAAGGCCTCAATAGTTGTGAGAGAATATCAAGAACATTGTTCATTAAGAAGAAAGAAAAGGGAAAAGTGGATGGCAGAATCAACTCTGGGACTTAGCTTTGATCTTAGAGTAACTAAAGCAAATGGACAAAACAAAGTCAAAGTGACGAATAGAAATTTTCAAAAGACAGCTCAAGAAGACAACATAAAATATTATAATGTAATGTGCAATGATCTCAAATTAGAAAATTAAAGGGAAGAGCATGCTCTTCATATCTTACACTGAAAGAACTCAAGAAGAAATTAAGCCTCATATTACAATTTTGGAAAATATTTAATGATGTTGATTATATCAAAAGAAGATGGAAATAATACACCAGTTACTGTACCAAAAAGAGTAGTAGATATGGCAGGATTTCAGAAGGTAGCATATGGCAAAGAATTAATGGTACTGAAGGAAGAATTTCAAGCTGTACTGAAAGGGCCAGCCAAATTCAAGACTTCACGAATTGATGAAATATCAAGTGAAATGGTTCAACAAGCTGACAAAACACTGGAACTTAGTCAACTATGCCATGAAATTTGGAAGACATTACTTTGCCAGATGCTTAGAAGAGATCCATATTTGTGTCAATTCCAAAGAAAGTGGACTCAACAGTATGCTCAAATTATACAAAAATATCTTTGATATTTCGTGCAAGTAAAATTTGCTAAAGATTAACCGTGATAAACAATCTCATGTCAACTTGAAGATGTATAAAAGTGAAGGGGTGTCATCTAAACTGTCAGTCAGGTCACAGCCTGATGGTGCCTCTTTGTGGGCCTGGCCTTCTCAGAAGGAGGACCCTGAGATCCTGTAAAGAAGGAGCCATGGGGAGACCCCTGCCAGCGCCAGGATTCTGCACCCACTGGCCTGTGACTTCATGAGTTGGAAGGAGATGTTATAGACTGGTATCGGGCATATGGGCTAGGATCGGACTTATGACTTTGTACTGGAATGAAGATGCTTTCTTAATGTCCTATTCCTCTTGTATATAAACTGTACCCTTATATCCATATGTGTGTCTATGAATTTGTTTTTTTTAGTTTACCCTGACTAACACATTCAGTTTCCTTAAATTCATACTTTGCACATTACAAGTTCTGATCATTAGAAGACTTTTGCAGCTCAAGTCATTCCTCATCAGCAAAGAGCCCAATGTCTCCACTCCCACAGACTTCACCCTAGTGAAATTACCGTGAACAACTCTTCTCCAAGAAATCACCTCATCTTCAACGACATTTCAAATGCTTTGAGACAATGTTCTGCTTCCTTTCCTTAGCCTTTCAGTATTTGACAGTTCTTCAAACTATGCATAGGTTTTTCAGCAACATCTTCTTCTGAAGTGGGGAGCTAAATCCGTCCTCATTGTCTGTCCTTAGTCGGGAAGCTTTGCTGAAACCTATTTACTTTGGGTGACCCTACTGCCATTTGAATACCAGTGACATATTTCCCAGAATCACAGCAGTACAAAGTCAGTATATCCCAGCCCATGGTAAAGGGTCTCATTTATTTCCAATTGCTGTAGTTAAATTTTTTGTCAACTTGGGAGAGTCATGATTTCCCCATGTTATAATCTAACATAGTGTGGTCAATTCCACCAGGGGATTCTGTGAAAAAAAAAAAGTCAAGTAGTTTTGGGAAGAATAGATAAATCTTGGTAAAATGGAAAGAGATTTAATTTAGGGTGTGGTCTTCTCTTAGTACATATGGACAGCAAGTGGGTGCCAGCCTACTTCTACTGCTGGATCTGGGTCCTCTCTTTGGCTTGGTAACCTCCTGCTGGCCTATCTTAGGAGCAATCTGCCTACTGCAAACCTTGGGTTCATTCAGTGAATCACAGAATCATTCAAATCTGCACCCAACAGTCTGTGATCTTCTGTTTCATCTTTCATTTCTTGCCCTGCATGCTCTGTAACTGTACCATGAGGATCAGGACTTATCCACTTCTACTATTGTGTGGTTCATTTCAGCAACATCTTCTTCTGAAGTGGGGAGCTAAATCCTTCCCCATTGTCTGTTCTTCGTCGGGAAGCTTTGCTGAAACCTATTTACTTTGGGTGACCCTACTGCCATTTGAATACCAGTGACATATTTCCCAGAATCACAGCAGTACAAAGTCAGTATATCTCAGCCCATGGTAAAGGGTTCTTCCTATCTCTATACACATACACACCACTTGTTCTGTTTCTCTAGAGAACCTAGTCTAACATGCCAATCAATATACTCATTCTAACATCAGGCACTATTCTAGGAAGAACTAAGCTGGTATTGTATTTCAACAACTCACATGATAACATTCTGGCTTTTGTTTACATCAATATTAGTTCTGTCACTGAAAGAGATAAGGGTTCCTTTGATAGCACACGCAGATGCATTGTGGTCTTTTAGATGGCTTTTGAGTTAGGCTTCCATATCAGCTTTCCTATTATAAGAATTACCAACCAATCAGCTTTCCTATACTTCTCATCCTGACTAAATTTCAAAAAGTTCTAAAACACATCATCACCCAGACCTTCATTCCTCACCTTCACTTCATCCATTGGTGCTGTCATTTTCAGTGTTACCATTGCTACCTCACCTCACTGATTAATATGCTCCTTTTGCTAATTGTGACCGATGTAGCCACACTCACAGAGGCCAACGTTGTATTCTCAGTGCCTTAAGGCATAATTGGACTTTAAAATGATTTTAGAAAACTCAACTTTTCTATTTGTTTCTTGAGCCACTTCTTGTTTCCAATATGTTAGTCTGGGCGCTCTAGAGAAGTAAAACCATTGATTCTTATATGAGTAGTAATCTACTCCACTTCACCTCCATGAGCCAGATGTTAAGCTGGAGGCCTCTTCCAATGTATATAGCTATTGGGTGGACAAACCAGAAACCAGTAAGGTAAAGAAGAAAGATGGTAGACTGCTGGTGGATACAGAGCTGAGTGCATCTCATAAGTATTAACTCAATGCCAGTAGTCTGTTAGTGACTTTTAGGATTGGTAGACAATGTGAAATGAGGCTGACAAATCAGAATCAAGATAAACATCCCTAAGATGAAGTGATGAACTATTGCACCGTGAAAATGAACATTAAGAGTAGACACACCCATAATGAAACCTCACTCAATTGTATGAAGGCTGTGACCAGATTAAAGAAGTGGTACTCTTCCCACAAATTCTTCCCACAAATGCTTGGCTGTTTGACAGAAGATTATGTGATGGAGTTGATCACACTTTATTAGATCATATTATGGGATAGTTCTGATCCAGACAAATTTACCCAAAACCAAGCTGTCACATCTGGGAAAGAGTTGTGGAATATTGACTATTAATTGGTAACTGCTTGAGATTGAGGAGAGATCTTATACAAAATTAAAATAAACCCAGACACATTTAATATTTTGTACTGGCTTGATTTGGATTTATTTGATTGTTCTCCATGAACTATATCTCATTTAACTTAGAAAATTAGTGGTAAGCATATTGTAAATAGTATATACAATGACATGTTTCCTCGTGATGCACAGGTTTTAGTGGAACTTCCAGATTATGAAGAAGGAATAAGCTGTTCATTTTTGGGGGTTAACCAATAAGAATAATAAATGAGTGTCACATTGTTTAATTCAGTGCCAGAAGATGAGACTCTTAGATTAAAAGATCCTCAAAATATGATGGGGAGGGTTGAAGTTAATAATGTGAATGGAACAAAGCTTTCAAGACCTTTGTTCCTTCATTGAGTAAAATTCAAGATGAGAAGAAATAGCTGAAAATATCCAGAACTACTTAGAAGGGACAAACTATAAACCTTGGGAAATTGTATGTCTTCAGAAATGAAAATCATGCTGCATAAAGATTGCTATTCTAGGCATTAGTAATTGGAATGGACTTGTATTGGTCATTTAAATCAGAAAACCCTATGGTTTACAATACTGGGAATGAAAAATGGAAGACAAGTGGTATAATGTGCATTAACAACAAGATCATTTCAAGTCTCTTGAAGTACAGTATTGACTATCTTAGAGTAATATGCATTCACCTAAAGGGAATAATGTAATTATTCTTGTCTACATATCAAACATTAAAGACAACAATGAAGATATTTATTTAGAAGTCTACCAAAATCTTTGTCTAACATCGATCAAACATATAATCAGATGCAGTGATAATTTCTGATGACTGGAATGTAAAATCTGACAACAAAGAGAGTGAATCAGTAGTTGGGAAATATTACCCTGGTGATTGAAACCAAGTTGGAGATCAGAGGCTAGAATTGGCACAAAGATTTCTTTAGGAGAAATAACTTTTTTAGCACATAAATGATGATTAAAAAGGCTTGGCTGGAGTCCTGATGGCAGGATGCTTGTGTGTGGCATTCTGGAAGATTGGCCTTTGAAATCATCAGCTACTCTGAGAACGAGAGAGGGCTTTGAATGAGCAGGAGAAACAGCCTCTGAAATTCACAGGGGCAGTTCTTTATGGTTCCATAGGGTCACAGTGAGTCGGCACCAGCTCGATGACAGTGAGTTTGGTTTGACTAGAGACCTGATGGCACCATCAGCTAAGCATTGGACAGCTGTATGGTCAGCAATTCAAAATCACCAGCTGCTCCGAAGAAGAGAATTAAGGTTCTCCGCTCCCATACAGATTTATAGCCATTGAAACCCTAAGTAGATTTATTGTGAGTCAGCATTCACTCAGTTACAGTGGATTTAGGTTGACTATCTTTCCAGATAGCATGAGAAGAAAATTGATCAGATTTGTGGAAAATAAAGATGGAGAAGCTCCCTATCATTATTCAACTGTTGGCCAGGGACTCCATTTGACATAGATGAGTTTCACATATGCAAATTCAGGTTGAAACTTAAAGAAAAATAAAAGTCTGTGAAAGCCAAAACTTACCATGAAGTATATTCTATCTGAATTTAGGGAATATCTCATGTTTAGATTTGATATATAGTACATTAATGACTGAAGGTGAGATTAATTGTAGGATGACATTAAGGACATTGTATGTGATGAACACACAGGTTGTTTAAAAAAGGAGAAAAAAGAAAGGGCAAACATGGATGCCAGAAGAGATTTGAAATTTGCTCTGAAACCCAGACCAGCTAATGAGACGGGGAGAAATAATGGAGAAGTGAGCTGAACAGAAAATTTCAAAGAACAACTCAAGAAGACAAACTAAAGAATTATAATGAAACACATTTCATCAAAGATATGGAGATAGAAAACCAAAGATAAAGACATATCCATCATTTTGCACACAGAAAAAAGTATGAAAATCAGACTCAACCCCAAAGTTGAAATATGGAAGGCTTCTATGGACAAAGTGCACTTCGGTGGTATAGTAATTTGTGTTGGGCTATTAACCCACAGGAAAACAGTTGCAAACTATTAGGCACTCCTCAGGAGAAAGAGAAGATTTTCAATTCCCATACAGAGTTTCCATTTCAGAATGCGCAGAGGCAGATGTACTCTTAACTATGAGGTCAAGATGGATCAGAGTGGACCTGCTGGTAATGAATTCAGTTTATGGGAAAAATACAAAATCGATGTAAGAAGCGTCAAAAAAAAGAGAAAGAGTACACAGTATCACTGCTCCAAACACCACTACTTGGAGTCCAACCACTTCAAGAGGTAGCGTATGATCAAGAACCAATGATATTGAAGGGAGAAGTCCAAGCTGCAATGAAGGCATTAGGGAAACCAAAACGAAAAACAACCAAACCAACACTGCCATTAGGTCAACAATTTTGACTCAGAACAACTCAATACAGGATTTCCTGGACAAAATCTTCACGGGAGCAGACTGTCTCATCTTTGTCCTGCAAATCAGATGTTTGATTTGACCCAAGGATGGAAGCAGCCTAATACCTCGTCCACAGCACCACAGGTGTTTCTTGGCAAAAAAAAGTGCCCCAGATACTTAAAGAAATATCAATTGAAATCTTTTAAGCAACTGAATCTGGAAGCAGTCACTCATCTATACAAAGTAATTTGAAAGATAGCTCTCTGGTATACTGACCGAAAGAGGTTCATCTGTGTGCCATTACAAGAAATAGTGACCTAACGGATATGGAAATTAGTGAGCAATATCATTAATATCACAGGGCCAATAAAATAATAATAATTTTAAAATTGCTTCAGCAGTACATGAATAAGGAGCTGCCAGAAACTCAAGCCGGATGCAAAAGAGAATGTGGAAAAAGGAACATCATTGCTGATGTAAGATGGTTAACGCTGGAAACAAAGAACACCAGGAAAATATTTGTGTTTTATTGACCATACGAAATCATTGCATATTTGGAATGTTAAAATTATGGATAATATTGTGAAAGATGTAAATTCCAGAATATTTAGTAGTGCTTAGGCAAAGAGATAGTCAATGGAACTAAACAAAGACATGCCAAATGATTTAAAATGAGGAACATTTAAAATGTGCATTAGAATTGTACATTTCATTATACAAACTTGTAATGGTTAGTTTGGTGGTAATATGGCTACAACAACAAGATGTGGGTGGTTTGCCTTTGGAGCTTTTGAAAATAAAAAAAAAATTAAAAAAAGAATTATAAGGGCTGAGCCCCGGTGGCGTTGTGGTTGTGCGCGGGACTGCGGCCCACTGGGATGGAAGTTTGATTCCAGCTCCACGGAGCAAAGGCTGGGCCTCCTACTCCTACCACCTGAGGGCAGTGATGCCCACCCCCCCCCAAAGAAAAAAGAAATATGTCTGAGGGCTGAGCCCCGGTGGTAAGTGGTTGAGTGCAGAACTGCAGCCCACAGGCTTGGCGGTTCAAATCCAGAGGCGGCTGGGTAGCGCCCATGACCACCAGAGGCAGTGATGCCCACAAAAAAAGAAAAAAAGAAAATAAGTAAAAAAAGGAGAAGTAAATGTACTCAAATTTCTTGTGGAAATAAAAAAAGTTATGGGTAAACATGGTTATGCTGCTGTTGAAAATTTTGCTGTATCACCAATCTCATTATTTTTTAGTATCCCGTCACTTAAGAGTTTAAACTGTACAAATCAACAAACCATATATTGCCGTTTTTAGACCATGCCTACATCTGAATAATATCTTTTTCTCAACAATGCTTGAATTTTACATCAGTGGCTACATTAAATAGCACTATTAGTAGAATTACTGTATGTGCCAAGAAGATGACTTATAATGTTCTCTGATATAAAATGATAATGATGTCTTTAAAGTGAAGCAGAGATATGTAAGCTGTAAACATATGAAGAATTTTGAGGCTCACAATATAGCCCGATTTGAGAAGGATTAATTATTGTGGCATGGCCACACTTGGTAGTCATCCTCATAAAAATATCAATGAAGATGCAGGTCTTTTAGAAAATCATGGTAAAGAACCTTTATGGTGCCTGGCTACTAGAAAAAGTAGCATATGAGGTCTCTGTGGCTTGTCTCCACACAAGAAACCCTCTCATTGAGGCATCAACTGGGCCCATACAGAAGAGGCATATCAACTTGTATGACTCAAGAGTTGTGAATGATAAAATAGTAATCCGAAGGAGAGAATGATATCAGAGCTTACATTTGAACACCCAGGTTTCAGAATGTTATGGATGGTAGTGGGAGTCCAAATCCATTTGCAGCGTCTATCTATGGAATATACCTCCAGTGAATCCCCTCTAACCATCGTAGACTAGGCATGTGAACAACCTTGCTATTATGCTTAGCAAAGTTATGTCTTTGTTTTTCTTTGTTTTCTATTTTTTTCTGGATGTGAAATCCTGGATCGATGGTTTCTTGGGGTAGGAAAGAAGAAGATACTGAAGGGGCTGATGAAAATAAGCCAAAAAAAAAAAAAGAAGTGAACTCAAATTTATTTTGGAAATAAAAAAGAAGACATGGGTGGCACTCAACTTATTTAAATTATATCCTTAGGGGTGTGGCCTATTTATGAGATGGTATGGAGAACATTCATCCCTTTCTGATCTGCCTTTCTGCTTGACTGGATCTTGCATCTGGTTCTGGGATCTGTGACCCGTGTGGCCTGATGACCTTAGCAGCCGTAGGTGCTCTCCCATCTTCCTGCCAGTCTTGGATTTTATGGCAGTCATGCACTCTTGTGTGAGTTTCATGATTGGGAGTGTAAGGGTGTCTAGCCTGTCAATCTGGAGACAGTTAATGAGACCTCTGTATGGGAATGGATTTCTCCTGAGATTTCATGAAATCTCAGAATCTCCCTCCTTGGAGTTGAGAGACTCAGGACTCCATTTTTTGAAGATGCTGTACTAACAGAACACATGGAAACATGCTGATAGACCCTAAGTCCTGGAAATTGGAGGAGCCATGAGGAAACTCCTTCCAGTGCTGAGAATGCTTCCACCACCACTGGATACATAAGACTCTGCACTCACTGACCTGTGATTGTCCTGGTGTCATTGCTTGTGCTTCGTGAGTCTGAAGAGGACTTATGGGTTGGTATTGGACATAAGGGCTAATATTGGGCTATGTACTTGGACTGGACTGAGTTGGGATGCTTTCTTAATGTTCCATTCCTCTTGTACATAAACCTCACCCTTATATACATATGTGTGCTTATAAATTTGTTTTTCTTGTCTACCCAGAACAACAAGCTCTCTATGACTCCATGTTCCCTAGCCTGTGACTTCCCAATTTCCCACTTTACCTTCCTGTTTCATATTCCATGAACTATGTGAGTCTATAAGCATTGAACCCATGGACTTGAGTTGAATTGACTTGGCTTCTACTTTGATAAAAATTTCATTCTTGATATAAAGTTTTCCCTATACATATAAGTATTACTCACTTTTTCAATGTAGAAAATCTAGACTGTTAAAATAGTAAACCTGTGTACTGAGGCAATAGTTCAAGAAGCTGGACTACAGGAAGAAGGACATTGTATTAGAATTGTAAAAAGGGTCATCAAAAGCCTGCAATATGTAGCTGACACAATTTTGTTAGATGAAAGTGAACCTGTCTTGAGTTGCAAAGAAAATCATAGACTACAGATTTCAATATGGTTATATCTCAGTGTAAAGATAAGAACTATCCTTGCAAACAAGCCAATAAATATTATTGCAAGTGGAACAAAGTGTGAAGCTGACAAGGATTTCATTTTACTTAGATCCACCATCAATGCATATGGACAAAACAGTCCAGAAATAAAATGACAGACTCTATCGGTGAAATCTGTTAAAAAATACCTCTTTACGGTGCTGAAGAGCAAAGATATTGCTTGATTACTTGTGCTGACCGAAGTCATGGCATTTTCAATTGTCTAATATATAGGTGAAGGATAAGGATTACCAGTGAAATATTAAGGAATTTGCATTATAATTCAATTGAAAACTATTGAAAGTACCATAAATTTCCAGAAAACAATTTTATCTCTCTCTTTTTGAGAAATACAGCTAGAGTGCTTGGAAAACTTTATCTTATGTACTTTGCTATCAAAAAAGACCCTCCTTTGGAGAGGACATCATGTTTGGCAAAGTAAAGACGCAATAGAAAAGTGCAAGACCTTCAATGAGATGGATTTATACAGTGGCTGCAACAATGGGCTCAAATATAACAACAATTTTCTAGATGGTACCATATGGACAGTGTTTTTTTCGGTTGTACCTATGGTCAATATGAATCAAAACTGAATCAACAACATGACAACTACAAAACCTATTGCCTGTCAAAAGCCTCTTTGATATGTGAATAATTAAATCAACCTCATTGCCCTCGAGTTGATTGTACTCCTATCAATTCTATAGGACAAAGTAGAAGTCCCCCTTTGAGTTTCAGAGGCTGCAAATCTTTTTTAAATCTTTTTTTTATTGGGGCTCATACAATTCTTAGCATAATCCATACATCCATCCATTTTATGTCAAGCACATATGTTGCCATCATCATTCTCAAAACACCTACTTCTACTTAAGCCCTTGGTATCATCTCATTTTCCCCCTCCTGCCCCATCCCCCTTGACAATTTATAAATTATTATTAATTTGACATATCTTACACTGTCTGATGTTTCCCTTTACCCTCTTCCTTGTTGTCCATACCATTGGGAAGAAGTTATATGTAGATCCTTATAATCGGTTTCTCTTTTCTACCACCCCTTTCCCTCTTCTCTCCCAGTATTGTCACTGTCACCACTGGTCCTCGAGGTATCATCTCTTCTGGATTCCTGGGTCCTATCTGTATTCATGTATATCCTCTGGTCTTGCCGGATTTGTAAGGCGTAATTGGGCTCATGATAGTGGGGGGCAGGAAGAACTGAAGACCTATAGGAAAGTACAGACATCCTTATCTTTCTCTCCTAGAGCAACTGGCAGATTCTGACTGCAGAATCTGACAGCACAGCACATGTTCCACTACACTCACACACGCTTATGTAATATAAGAGAGTATCATAGTATTTCACTTTAAATTCAATTGGAAAAGGAATGAGCTGAAATATCATGGAGACTTATAGGCCTCCCAATAATAACTTAACATGTGGTAAATTTATATGGCCTAAGCAGAGTGGACTTTAAATTTAGAAGAACTAAGAAAAAGATTTTAGTCTAGTGTTAACTTAAAACTCAGAAATTTGGATAATTGGGTTTTTATTATGCCATTACTTCTTTCTGCCAGCCAAAAAGATTATAGATTTTAAGTGCAATAAAATCACAGGTAATTAGGGAAAATCCTACATATTTATTTAATCATAATTCCAGTAAAATGGGTTCTCCTGTAACTGAAGAAAAAAGGGGTTGTTACAACCCAAGCAGAAATTATGTTTTTAAGAGATTTCATGGTTACAAAAGTCACAGTAGCATGTCAGTTTTTAGTAATGGCCTTTATCCAATATGTAAATCTGTAAACAATTACCTATACATATGTGTAGCTATTTAAAGATTAGAGATGGATAAAATTTAGTTTTAATTGAAGCATACGTCCTGAAGGTAATGGTATTTTCCAGATAAAACTTGGAAAGTTTCACTTGAGTTATTGTTGGAACCAAGAGTGATTTAAAAAATTATAACTGCAATTATTTCTTTAAAATTTCAACTAATTTATCTTATCCTAAAGGTAATCTTATATAAAGTGTTTTTCTACAAGGACATAAAACTATTTGTAAGATAAGCTTCTGATTGGTAACTAAACATAATTTGGTTACATATACTGAGAAGAATTTGCTCTTATATTTTTTCAGATTTCTCAATCTTGACTATTTTTATCATTTTTCCCTAAAGTCACTTTGTTAAGATTATAGTGATTTATGAGCAAGCCCAGGCAATCTCCCTTTTCTGTTTTCTTTAAGTGGTGTTGAAACTTGAAAGGAAAATTATTTGACTGCTTTACCAACAGAATTATTTCCTATGATCACTACAGTGGTGGGACTTGTTTAGGCTCATGAACTGTATTTTTATTACAGAAGGGAATAGTAAAGGATTTAGCAAGTCTGCTGCTAAAGTCCCATTTTAGATTAGGTTGAGAAGAGGTTAGGAATAATCTGTATTTTCATTCAGCTACTGTCAGATTCAGCTTACAATGGTCCTGTATAAGACTCAGAGGCTATAAATATTTATGGGAACAGGTAACATGTAAAAATCATGATTCACACCAATGAATATGTAGAATCTGTCTAAATATTCACAGCTCTTCCTTTAGCGAGTTTGCAGGTGTTAGCATGAGCAATTATTTGAGATTGTTGGGTCAAAACAGCTTTGGGAAGGATTTGATTTCCAGGAAGGTCTGGGTGCTATCTCTTAAAAGCAGAGCTTAGCAGAATCAGGCTTCAAATCAGAACCATTAACAAAAAGAATAAAACAAGAATTACTCAAAGAATTTTCTCTTAACTATTTTTGGCAGTTAAAATTCACCCAGTTATGTTTAGACAATCATATTTTGGATTATCTCTGTTGCCAGTTTCTAATAGGAGAGCAGTAGTATTTAAATAAGCTACATAACATAATAAGTGTCGTCAGGAGGAGTACTTCATGGGACGTCACTCACCTGGAAGTGGAATGTGCTAGATTTGGTTCAGAAGAAAATTAAATTTGTACACGTGTATATACAAGAAGAGATGTATGTCACTCAGCCGTAGAAGTGGTTAAGTGCAGTTCTGTTCAGGACTGTAGGTCAGCTGGAGGCTGCTCCTGACTTAGGTTCCAGTTCTTGCTGATGAATTGGAAGCAAGCAGACAGAGTAGTGGGGCCACAATATTGTGCGCACAGAGCAGAGTGAATCCAAACTTGACTGAATGAATTCAAAGCCAGCAATCTGCTGAAGGCTCCCGGGATCGATACGTGACACGACAGGAAATCAGTGAAGCAGGCACAGGATGCACAGGAAGCAGACACAGCAGAAGATGAAAGGCCAAGAGAGCTTGATTGCTCACAGTCTCTCTTATTCAAAAGGCTACACCCCCAAGAAGGTATCATCAGGGTCTGATTGTTAGATTGAGTTTATCCAAGGATGTCTAGTTGACATAAAATCTAACCATCACGAGAAAAGCTGTGATGAAGAACACAACTTCAAGAAGAGTTTAAGACAGCAGACAATGAATGGGGAACATAAACATGTCAACATTCTCCTCGGCAATATACCTACAGTGATGCTACTAATTTAGATGTAACAACAACATGAGTGAGGTGGAAAAGAATCCTCTCACCTATGAGGACAAGCTAAAGTGACACTAACCGACTTGTCTCTGTGTTCTCTGAGCTTCTGGCTTAAAATGCCTAAAGAATTTCCAAAAAACAGTCAACTTTGCAACAGTAACCTGTAGACAAGCATTCTGACTCTTATCATGTCTTCCAGCAACTTTAAAAATGCAAATATTGAAGAGAACCTCCTCGTTATATATTTATTTACATAAGTGCATGACAGTATTTAGGAGTCTCTAAGTGTCCTTTGCTAATTTAAAATTTTGAAATTATTCTTGTGTTCTATCTGAAAGTGCAGAAAAACAAATGTAGCCCTATGTTTTCCATACTGTTAGTGACAGAATGCCATGCATATAGGTACAAACAGATAGCAGAGTCATGATATCTGTCCATATATCTGACACAAATTCTAGATGATAATTCTATACTAATGTGACATTATCTATCTTCAAAGATCATTTGAAAATTGTCAGATTTTAAGACTCTGACACCGAACAAAAATCTTGATGGGATTTGTTCCAGAATATGGTCCATGTGTTTGCCTCTTAGTGAGATTGCGTGCATTGTTATGTGGCATTCTCTATGACTTACACCATGAAGTAATTTATTCTGACACAGAATTTTACCTGTCTTTCATGGATGGCAAACATCTGTACATTATTTACTGATGTACTGTGCCTGTTGTAGCATATAGAACTTTGTATTCTACAAACTTGAAAACAGAATTATTGAGAACCCTACACTACTAACAATAATAGTCAAACTGTGGTGACAATTCTTACAATTTTGTAATGAAAGCAGACAAGACAAAAGAGATAGGGTCAAAGAAAAATTAGAACCTTTCAAAAATTCAGAAAGATCTCAGCACAAGAATGTAAGGCCCAGGGTTAGAGAGGGGACTTGCCCCTTTGAGGCCTGAGAACTTATGTCAGTAGATGAACATCAAGGGCCTTGCATTGGTACCAGAACTCTGTCCTTTCAGGGCTGCTGAAGACAGGCTCATTTGAAATACCTATGTTGGGCGACAAGAAGTGTCAAAAGCAAACTGGAACTTTTGGTAAAAGTGAAGAGTTCGGGCTGAACCCTGGTGGTGTAAGTGGTTGAGTGTGGGACTGTGGCCCGCAGGCTTGGCAGTTCAAATCCAGCAGCAGCTCTCAGGAACAGGGCTGGGTAGCTCCCACAATCACCAGAGGGCAGTGATGCCCTCCTAAAAATGAAAAACAAAATGAAGAGTTCATTGAAAACACAAAATTATCCAGAATTGGGCAGCTCATCATAAGGATTTACCAAAATACTTCAGCTAAAGGAATTTTTTACAGAACTTTGATAAAATTACATTTGTGAGTTAAATAGGAAACATGTCTCTGTTGATTTTCCTCTATCTAGAATAGACAGTAGGGAAGAAATATGTTACCAAACAGAGTGCATCGAAGAGATGAGTATAGGAGATTAAAAAGATAAACTGGATTCAAACAATTAAAACCATGACAGTGGATGACCTCCTCTCATGCATGTTGGACCAGATTGAATTTTCAACATTTTCAGTGTTTTATTTGTTCATATTAGGGCTTATCTCAGATTTATTGTGTCATTGGAAGCGACCCTTGTAGATTTCCATTATGCCCTTCTCTGTTTTTCAGTGTATGAAACTCAGGATTGATGAGCCTATAGTGACAGCAAATAGAATAAGGTTTTCTGGAGGGTACAGTAAGAGGGTGGTTAAAAAGAAGTTGCTATTAAGGAGTTCAAGAAGGAAGAGAATTGAGTTTGCTGGCAATTGTACAATACTCCTTGATTTGAATGACTTGTGAAATAATATGATAACTGTATTGGCTCCTAATAAAATGTTTTTTGTAAAAAAGAATCTGCAGGAATTAAAAAAAAATTATTGTTTGGGGACCCAAAGCCCATCAACAGGTGAAGCGACATCCTCTTGCAGAAGGGTTGCAGGGAGGAGATGAGCCAGTTAAGATACTGGGTAGTAACAATGAAATATGCAATTTTCCTCTAGTTCTCAAATGTTTCCTCCTACCCACTATCATGATCCCAATTCTACAACAAAAATCCAGCTAGACCAGGGGATGTACAGTGAAGTTGGAAAAATGGGTAATTTATGATAGATGACTCCTCAAGACTAATAGTAGGACTGGTGATACCAGGAGGGTGGATGTATGGGGGAATAGAAAGGAGGAACCAATTTCAGGGACCTGCATGTAGCCTCCTCTCTGGGGCACGGACAAGAGGGAAGTGAATGAAGGGACACATTGGACAGTGTACAGTATAAAAATAACACAATTTGTAAATTAATAAGGCTTCATGGGAGAAGGGAGGGGAGGAAGGGAAATATAGGGAACTGATACTGGGGACCTGGGGGGAGGGAGGATGTTTTGAGAGTGATGATGGCAACAAGTGTGCAAATGCAGCCTGCAAACAATTGGTATATGTATGGATCATGATGGGAGTTGTATGAGGCCCCAATAAAATGATTCATTAAAAAAATGAGGGAGGGGGAAGGAGTAGCTTATACCAAGGGCTCAAGTGGAAAATATTTCAAAATGAATATGGTAATATGTGTACAAATATGTTTGATACAAATTATGTATCGAATGTTATAAGAGCTGTGATAGTCCCCAATAAAATAACTGAAAAAAAAACATTATTATTTGCTGACATTTCCAAAATCATACTTCAACAGAAACAAGACAATGGTGAGATCCCCTAAGTCTTATTTTGCTTATTATAGGTTTTTCATCATTGTGCAACTTAACACAAATATATTTGGAGAGACATCCCGAGGAAATGCTCTTCCTGAAGATATGCAAGGTTGGGACCAGATTGGAATCTGCAGACCTCCTGAAGTCCTGGTACCCTGACTAGCTGACCTTTGAAGAGCAGCTCAGAAGAAACATAGAACAGGGGAAACAAGAAGTCTGGCCTATACCTTTTGCAGAAATCTTTCCTTGAAGCACTTAGTCCTTTTGAGAGTCTTCACAGTCTTCACACTATTTTGAAAGACACTATCAAATGTTGAAGACACTATGCCACAGCTGTAATTCATATACACTGCTGGAGATACAAGCTCTTTGGAAATTAGTTCCTAGTTTCTGATTAAAAATAAATAATAACCAAATAAACTATTCATTGCAACTTTATTTACAAGAACTCCAAACAGGAAAGAGTATAATTATCTGTCAATATATGAAAGGTGATATGGACTATAATCTAGCCACACACCATGGTACTAATGTAGTTATTGGTGTTCTAATTGGATCTGATTCAGCAATAAGAAAGAATGAAATATTGATGTAATGAACAATATAGAAAAATCTCAACATGTTTTTGACACAATTATAACACAAAAATAAATACCATATGATTTCATTTAGATAAAATTCTAGAAGAGACAAAATGAAATTATAAATATAGAAAGCAAATAACTTTCTGGACCACTGTGATAAAAAGAAGGTATTTAAATGGAACAAAAGTAAACTTTTGGTGGGGGTAAAAATATTTTATGTCTGACTTGTAAGAGCAGCAATTTTGCTTCTAAAGCTCACCAAAATACACCATGGATGTATTTTAGATTTTATAAATTATATTTCAATAATATTTATCTTAAAAATATGAAAACTGATATATATGGGTGAGTTCATTTTATAGATACTTCATTTTTTTGGCTTTATCTTTAAAAATTAACAAGTATCCATTAAAGGGAGAAACGTGATTCTGAAAAGCATGCTGCATAAAATATACAAGATCCTACATAGTATCATACACAGAGTTGACTCACAAATTGCCCTTAAACTTTATAATAATACAAGATTAGATCCAAAAATATGTGAATAGTACTTGCTAGTGGCACTTAACTGAATATCCCACTTATGGGATGTTCTATCAGAAACGAAGTGGTGTTAAGTGTGATTGTGACAATTATCTAGATTTTTATTGTAATTTCATATTCTTGTTATATTGCCTAACATCTCAAAAATGACATGAATAACCTTATGTATGAGTGAAAATAAATGCATTCATCTTATAGAAAGTAATACACAGAGTTATTTTATTGAATCTTACTGATAATTTCCTTTTCCTCTGTCTAAATATTATTTAGAGAGGCTAGATGTGTCCACCATCATCAGTGTTTTACAAAAGTACAATATTATATTTAGCCAAGATTTTACAGGCCGTAGTATATATGGCTGATTTATTACTGAAGGAGAGGCTTTTCTGAAATTTTTAGTTCAAGCATATCACTATGAATTAAGTAAGCAAGAGGGCAGCAGCTGCTCTCATTAGATTTACAGTCACTGGCAGAAGATAATCCAGCAGTTACAAAGGCATATGCAGCTGCATGGACACCTGTAATTGCACTGTGTACTCTAGGATGTGATGTAGTTGGAACTTGCTGTCCAACACTGTCTAAAAGGAATTCCATAAAATATTCCAAGTGATTTATGGTGAGGTGTGGGAGAGTGTCTCTGCTGAATGATATGTACTACTAAATTGGTGTCAATTTTCAGCAGCTCTGTGTACAACAGAACAAAACACTGCCCATCCAACAGAACAAAACACTGCACTATCCTCAACATCACGAATATAGTTCATCTTATTAGAGGAGCCACTGTATCATCTATCTCATTGATCTACTTTCTCTTTTTTCAAGAATCTTCTACTTTACCAAGCATGATGTCCTTTTCCAGCGACCAATCCCTCTGGATAACATGTCCAAAAAGTATATGATGAAGTCTCATCATATTTGCTTCTAAGGGATATTCTGGCTGTACTTTCTCCAAGACACATTGTCTTTTCCTTTAGTGTATTTTATATTCTTTGCCAATACGATAACTAAAGTACATCAAAGCAAAGATGCAGTCGAAAGGACTAGCTAGAGTCTGTCTGGCTTAAGTCATGGTATTTTCAATCATCTCATATGCATATGAAAGCTGGATGATGAATAAGAAAATCTGAAGAACAGCTGATTTATTTGAAAAGATATACAACTTAAATGATAAAATATTTTAAAAATCCACATGTGTTGATGCCATCATCTATCTTCTCATAAGAGAAGCTGGTGGCAGGTAAGTGTTCATATAATACTAATTTCTGCACAATAGCTTACATTTAATCATGGCAACAAATACTGTCATTTGAAGTAACAGGCACAATTTCTATGAGAAAATGTCTACTATGTGCTTAAGTTTAAATCGTTATCACCTGGGGCTGAGCCCCCATGGTGTAGTGGTTGAGTGTGGGACTGCGGCCCAGGGGCTTGCTGGTTCAAATCCAGCATCAGCTTTCCAGGAGCAAGGCTAAGTAGCTCCCACAACTACCAGAGGGCAGTGATACCCCCCACAAACAAAAAATAACAAAAAATTGTTATCACCTGTTTGTTAGTCATTTTTCAAAAAAAAAAAAGATGTGTGAAAAAAAGTGGGAGCCCAGCTCACAACTCAATCCTTCAAGTTCATTTCTGCAATTAAGCCATCATATTTGTATATGCAGCAAAACACATTAAATTTCTCTCCCATTTTGTCACACAGGCTAATTGGACCATAATCAAATGAAGCTGGAAATCAAGAACAAGAAGAATATGTAAAAGATGTGTACTCTCAGATCAAGCCAACAAAATTAATCATTTTTACCCTTTGACTACATTCTTTGGATACTATCTTTTAAATTTCACTTTTGATTTCTTCAATAACCCACTGGATTTTAAATTTTAATATTGGTATTAAAAACAGAAGGACTTCACTGTCATCAACTTGTGGGGATACTTTAGGACACGGTAGATCTGCCCCTGCAGGTCCCCAAGAACATAACTCTCTATGGGAGTAGAACCCCCATGTTTCTTCAGACGACCACTTGGTGGGTTCAAACTATAGGCCTTGAAGAATGCAGGCCAGTTTGTAACCACCATCCATACCAGGGCTGCATAAATTTACTTAGCTTTTCACATTCTTCTTGTTCTTGATTTCCAGCTTCATTTGATTATGGTCCAATTAGATGCTTTATATAGTTTCAGATGTTTAAAACTTTTTGAAATTTGATTTATGTCTAAAATAGTCCATAGTAGATACATGTGCAATGTACACAATGTCCTGTGCTTTAGTAGAGTGGTGTGCTCTATATTTTGCAGGTTTGAATAGTTAATAGTTTTTAAATATTACATTCCTTTATTCACTTTTTAAGCTGTTTCATTTATCCTCAAAAAGTAGTGCATCTTGAAAAAAGTGGTACATATAATGTCCTTTATGTCTCATAATAAAATTGTATTTATAATTGTCAGATTTTAATAAGGCCACTCCTGTTCCCTTTGTATTACTGATCATTTGGTGTATTGTGCCCTTTCTCCTAGTTTTTAATTTATTTGTCCATCTATGTCTGTAGTGTTATAGAAACTTTGGAAAACTGAAGTTGTGTCATAGTTTAGAAAACTGAAATTGTGTTATAGTTTAGTCCAATCTACTACTCTTTTTAGACAAAATCAGTCAGTCCATTTATGTTCACTGCAATGAATTATCGGTAGCAAAGTATTACTTAAAACATTCTATTGTATGTCTTTTTTTTTCTGAGTGAGTTTGATGTTGAGTCTATCTTCAATGTTAAATGATTTTAAAGAAGGTTCTCTTCCTTTTTATTTTTATTTTCTTTATTACTGAGTCACTTTAGATTCCCTTCTTGAACATGTGAAAAGTCTCTATATCAATCACACTTTAAAAGTTTTCACTTTACCATCAATTACATCTTGTAACTCAGATTCTCTCTAATCACATGGCAAATGTATTTTATCATTATATGAATTAGGGTGGTTGTTCAGTGTCAAAATTGTAATTGTTCAGCTGGTAATATTAATTTTTTTCCCAGAGATTTCACTTTAATATTTCTTCCAAGGCTGGTTGGTTGATTACAAATTCCTTTGATTTCTTTTTACCCGGGAATGCTCTTTTACCTCATTTTCTTTTCTTTTTTAAATCATTTTACTGGGGGCTCACACAACTGTTATCATAATCCATACATACATGCATTGTGTCAATCACATTTATACATTTGTTGACCTCATCATTCTCAAAACACGTGCTTTCTACTTGAGCCTTTGGTATCAGCTCTTCAGTTTTTCATACCCTCATTTTTATAACAGTTTTGCTGGGTACTTTGTTTTTCGTTGACCATTATTTTATTTCCAGTCTGTATTTCTCAGTCTATTGCTTTCTTGTATGCAGTTTCTTGCATGCAGTGAATCAGTACTTACCATATATCTCGTATATAAATTGAGTTTTTCAGCACATTTTTAATGCAGTTTATGTGGTAAAATTAGGTGCCTCCACTGATATTCAGAATGACTTATACTGTAGTGTATATGGTTATCTTATTGAGGTGCCTTTGTAGGTACAGTTCCCTCACCTTGTGCACCTCTCAAACCCATCTGACATATATTTTATTCCATGCGCTATTCTGAATCTGGCTTTAACCTCTCCTTGTTCCCTGTCAATGAATTGCTGCAACCGTTGTGGAACAATCTTCAGCAAAATCTAATGTTATTCCATACAGAAATTATCAATATATTTTATGTTTTTGTCAAATATTTCAAATAAATAATCACCTGAAATATTAGGGTTTTCTTTCATTAGTGGGTAAACAGAAAATATCCACAGGCCCAAAGACTCACAAACCTCCATATCGTTCCTGTTCTTTTTTTTGGGGGGGGGGTCAATCACTGCCCTCTGGTGGGAGTGGGAAGCCCAGTCTTGCTCCTGGAGAGCTGCTGCTGGATTTGAAGCACAAAGCCAGTGGACCGCAGTCCCATGCTCAACCACTACGCCACCAGAGCTCAGCCCTCATATCTTTCATAGTTACTTCCAAATGTTTCTCTTTATCTTTCTGCTCCTCAGCCCTAGATAACAGAGATGTGTTCAGAGAGTTCATGATGGCTTCATTTGATCTCTGATGCTCTCTTATTATGGCATACATAGATACATAGATTTGGAGACACTGGGTAGCTGGACGACAATAGAGCCTTCTGTGCACATTTGTTACTACCTGAGGGCCATTCCTGAGGTTGCAGGTATTTCCCACATGTGAGCCTTGCCCCAGTATGTTCATTACAGTACTGGTCTCCAAAGTGGCACCAGCATTGACGGAAGAATTGACAAATGGCCATGGAGATGGTCAACCTACAGAGGGATCTTCATGTAGCCTTCTGAATGACCACAGTCCTGAGCAACTGTCTTTAATTCTTCATGGGAGATAAAAACTCCCAACCTTGTGGTCAGTAGCAGAACAGGTAATCCACCATGTCACTAGAAAATAAAATCAAAACATGCACAGCATAACAAAGCATAGGCATATGAATGGCTCATCAACAGCCTCATGTTCATGCAGACCGAAAAGTAGGTGTTTATGGAACCTACATTTCTAAGATGCAATGATTAGGCACCTCTTCCTTCCCCTACCACATAGAATTTATTTTTCACCCAGGTATGTTAATAAAAGTATGTATCCTTAAAAAGCAATTTCCTTTAATAAGAGCACATTCACTTCCAAATTTTATTTTAAAAAATTCTAAAGTATAGGTCTGTATATAAAGGGGCTTCAAAAAGTTTGTGGACAATTTTCACTTTCTTTCAACTCCATTTTTCCATGAAATTTTTGAAGTTCCCACATGATATAACTTTTCCTCTTTTTGTAGATAGATTTAACTTTTGTATATGCAGGCAACTTAAACTATTTCATAAAATATATGATGATGTGTGTATCTGAATGAAGTTTTATTCAATGAATAAAAAGGTATGTGCCCAGCTACCAGATGATAAAGTGTCTAGGGTCTTAAAGGCTTGAAGATAAACGAGTGGCTGTTTCGCACAGAAGCAGCAAAGCCCACATAGAAAAAGGACACCAGTCTTTGTGATCATGAGGGGTCAAAGGGAGTAGCACAAGAATCACACCACCACGAATAAGGGGGAGAGCAGGGTGGGGACCCAAGGCTCACTTATGGGCAATTGGTCACCTCCTTATAGGGGAGTTGTGGTGAGGAGACAGGCCAGTCCAGGTGCAGCGAGGCAGCGATGAAGCATACAACTTTCTCCAAGTTCCTGGAGGCTTCCTTGGCTCAACTCTCATGGTCCCAATTCTACCTTACAAATGCAACTGGACAGGAGAAGGTACCCTGGTTGAGATGGGAGTTGGAGATATGAGGAACCAGGATAGGTAAGCTCTGTGGGGCCAGTGGTGAGATTAGAGTAACTCCAGATGGGTGGAGAGAAGGAGAGGGAGAAGGACATAGCCAACTACAGGGATCTACACATAGTCTCCTCTCTGGAGGACAGACATTGGAGGAGTGCGCAGGGGGAGATGTTGGGTAGTGTAAGATATGACAGAACAATAATAATTTATAAAGTATTGAGGGTTGGTGAGAGAGGGGGGAGCAGGGACAAAGGGGAGAGGATGGGAAGATGATATCAAGGGCTCAAGTGGAAAAGCAGATATTTGGAGAATGATAACTGGCAGTAGACTTATGAAGGTGTTTAGCACAGTATATGTATTTATATATTATGAAAAATGATGAACAATCCCTCAATAAAATGATTTTAATAAATTTAATCTCCCCAAAAGGTATGAAATATGGTAAGTCAATTGAACCTCCATGCCTAGTTACATAGCAGTGTGAATAGCATTTAGTAAAGCAGTGTTAGCTTTATTATTAGACTAACAAAGTCTGCAGGGAGAGTAAAGTGTTAAAAACAATAAGATGAAGAAAACCTGTAAAATTTTTGTGCTTGTCTTGGACAACCATATGTCTGCCATAGACTTGAGTGTGAAATTCACTTTAGAATATATATTGAAAAATAATATCTCAATTGAAAGTTAAAGTATCCTGTAAACTAACATAAAACTGGTGTTTTTTGTGTGTCATGAAGTACTTATAGAGAAAACATGGTACATTTGCTTTAGCAAATATTCTGCAAAATATATGTTGGAATAGATATGTGCCAGAGTTTACTCTAAATCATTCCAATAACAAGTGTTTTTTTTGTTTAATAAGTCACTCTACCGGGTGCATCTGTTACTCTGTGTCACCCACAAACCCTCTGCAACTCTGAATGTAGTCACAGCAATAGTTGACCCTTCAGTGTCAATTAAGATTCACTTTTTTCTTTTTTACTGTGATCCATTCAACAATTCAGCCTTTTGGTCCCAGTTTTCAGTCCAGAGCTTTTGGTGCAGGCACTAGAGAATGGGCATGTTACCCGGAGAAATAAGCAAGTTAGTGCCCCCACAAGAACCGTCAAACAATGAGGTATGTGCACTGCTCCAGGTCGCTGCTCTCCAGGCAGAGATTTCTGGAAGGCCTTCTTCAGAATTGCTGGGATGAATTGGTATATACCAGCTCTCATTGACCTTATTTTGCTCACTGTCATATCCTCCTGATGCTTTTTATCCTTTCTATAATCTTTCTATATCCTTCTCATCCCCTTACTCCAACTTCCAGAATCAGTTTCCAAGTTTCCTTCTGAGGAATCTAAACCAACACCTTTACCAATAATATGTTTTCCTTCATTAATATAAGTAGAGATTTGGGAGATTTTTAAAATATATGTATTTCTATTAAGTATAAGCACAGTTAGAAGTTTAGAAAATTTGTTCTAGAGTCCCTGCTTTTCCATTATCATGGTCTTATTTGTGATATAGCTTCTTTTAATATAAAATAGAAAAAAATGAGAGAGACTCACAATTGGCACAAGTGTAAGCTACGAAATACAGTTCAATTTAGTATTCACTGCTGCAATATATCTGATGAATTCTCCTGTTGAGATGAAAACTATTCCTTATCCAAGGGTATGCAGCAGCATCATTGAACTTTTAAGATTATTTTTGTTTTTATTAATAAAAATGGGTATTGCACATGACACATAGTCTATTTTTTCAAAACTAAGCAAAAGGGTTACAAAATGAGAATAAAGGATCCCTGCTGAGCCCTAGTATATTTCTCAGAAAAAATCAATTTTAACCATCTCTGTTTTTAGTGGTTCAGATTACCTCCACCATTTGAAATAATGTGCAAATTATTGTAATTTCTTAGTTTGAAAAATGACTAGGTAATGTCAAATCAAAGAATGCTATCTTCTTAAATACTTTCATGCCTTTTCTACATGGAGGCTTTAAAAAGTTCATGGGAAAAATTGATTATTCCCACAAATTTTTGATGCTTCTTAACTTGATAGAGACCTGTTTTGCATATATATATATATATATATATATATATATATATATATATAACTGGGCTACTTGTTCTACAAGTTCTGATAGTGTTTCCTTACTTCCCCTCTACCTCTTGTCACTTGTGATTTCCCATAATCCTCCACATTGTCAAAATTGATAATGTTTGCATTTTAATCTAAGCTGTAATTATCATCAGAGTTGCTGTTTTTTTTTCCTTCAGTACAAGGACAAGTATCAAAATATGAATCCAAGAAAAAAGACTATATACAAAATCTAGTACAACTTTAGGGTAGAGATTTGGGAATTCCTATTTAACTGCTTAATTTTCTTGGTGAGACAAATGAGATCCTTACCCTGAACAAGGAGAGAAGGAAATTTTGGAGGTGAGAAATGAAGGGATATTGTATGAATTATTGGACCATGTGTATGCGTGAGTGAATAAACTTTAAAATATGATATGAAGATAAGTTTTAAAAGACTGCTGCTAAATCAAAAAAACCTTTATTAAACAAAACATACAAAAATGCTAAGCTATTCATTCTAGACATATCCTTCATCTAGATCTATTCACTTCTGAATGTAGTATTTCCATTGGAATTTTTTGTTTTGGTATTCTTCATTGCATAATTCACTCAATATCTCATGGGAATTTGGGTCATGACACAAAGCTGAAACAAATGACAGCATGTCATTCTTGCTGCTTATCACTTTTTCTCTTTATGTTATCCTTGCTAACTGAAGTAACAAACAGGGGAATAAAATGCAGTATATCCTCAAAAGTATGAGTTTTATGAAATGACTACATAATATTACAAGCAGAATCACATCTATTTTTATAACTCTAGACAGAATAAACATAGCTACATATGCTTAGAATATGCTGTTGCACAGGGCCATGTTAAACAAGAATAAGTCATGTATTGGTGATGACCACATTAAGCCCTGCCTAGTTGTCCACCTTAAAAAGAAACCTTGATTACAAATGTCATTTTAACATATGTTCACTGAACTCACCCCAAAATTAGGTATCTTCCCAACAAGTACAAACTAGCTGAATGCCACCATTGGTCCAGTTTAGAATACGTATGGTGAAAGGACACAACGAAGATAAACCAGTTTTCTTAGTTTTAAACCATGCAGTAAGCCCTTGTTCTATTCCCACAACTTGCCACGTGCAAGTTCTGAATGAGCACAATGAAATGTTCTAGAATTCCACACAGTCAAAAACCTTTTGCATCAAACTGCAACAGAAGTGAACATCTTTCTGGTATTTTCTGTTTTCCATCAAGATCCATCTGATGTGAGCAAGAAGACTCCTTGTTCTACATCCTCTTCTAAATCAAACCATTGTTCTGGCAACTACCTGTTAACATACTGCTGAAATCATTGGTAACAATCTCCAGCAAATTTTTACTTGCATATGATATCAATGTTATTGTTCTATAAAGTATAGATTTGGTTGAGTCACTTGTATTTTGAATGGGTACAATTATGGAGTCTTCCAAAAAGTTGGTCATGTAGTTGTCTTCTATATTTCTTGGCATTATTCAGTGAGTGCTTCTACTGCTTCCTCGGCTTGCTGAAACATCTCAATTTATATTCCATCATTTTCTGGAACCTTTTGGCTAATGCCTTCACGGGAAGCTTGGATTCCCTTTTCAGTACCATTAGTTTTAATCACATACTACTTTTTGAAATGATTAAGTCTTGGCTATGGGGATTCTCTGTATTCTTTCCATCTTCTTTTAGTGTTCCCTGCATCGTTCCATATTTTACTCATAGTATATGTCAATATTGTAACTTTGAGACTTGAGTTTTACTTTCAACTCTTTAAGTTTAAGAAATGCAGAGTATGTTCTTTCTTTTAGACTTTCTAACTCTAGAGGATTGCATATTTCATTATGATATTTTGTGTTCTTGAACTTCCCTTTCAAATGGTCTATTCAGGTCATTGACTTCCTCATTCCTTGCATTTGTCTTAGCTACTCTATGAGGATCATGTTTTGGAGTTTCTTCTGATACTCAATTTCATCTTTTCTTTCTTTCATGTCTTTTCACCTCCCACAAGTTTTACTGCCACATAATTTATACATTGTATTATTGAATAGTACAATCATTCCTTCATATCAAAGGGAATTGTATAATTACCACCACATCTATCTCAGTGAATTTCTCCCCACTCCCACCCACGATAGTTAACTGGCTTTGAAAATAAGTTGTGCAATTAGGATCAATTATAGTGTTCCCTCCCATTTCCTGACTTCATTATTTACTCCTGAAATCCTCTTTCCCTTCCTTTCCGCCATTGCCCACCCCTGAATATCCTATAGCATCTTTTAATAGTCATTATCATTATACATCCACTCCCCCTGGGCTTCATAGCTGGGAAACCAACAGAAAACAATGAAAAACAAATCACACTTAGGTAGTAAGCATAATATCATAGTATAATAAAGACACAAGGATGCATATGATGCCTAAGAGAGAGAGGACCCCCCATCCATAAATATTCAAAAAGTCAGCAAAGGTATTTCTGCCATGGAACAACTAAGAGATACCTTCAGCCAGAACAAATTTAGGTTGTGCCTTTAGGAAGGCTAACTGGCGAAGTATTGCATTCATTCCAGAATAATTAATATTACAATGGTCTCTGCCTGCTAATAAGGCTGTTTGTTGCCTTTTGCTTTGTTAGTTTATGTTGTTGCTCATGTCATCTCACAGCATATAATGTCATTTCTGTCTAATGGTCAATGTACGAAATTTGTTCTTAAGATATTTTACAAATTCAAGTTTTGAATACTTCTGAAAGTACATCGGAGCAATTAGTCTGCCCAATAATTGACCCCTGATCTCATGTTAGCTGGGGTTGTTGAGTTTTTTCATCATCTATTCCTACAAATATAGTCAATTTGATTTCTGTGTATTTCATCCAGAGAAATCCACATCTATAGCCTTCATTTGTGCTTTAAGAAAAAGATATTCGAAATTAAGAAATTATGGGTCTTGCAAAATTCTGTCATTCAATCATTAGCTTCATTTCTATTCAAGGCCATAAGTTCTATTGCTCCATCTTTTCCCTCCTGAAAATCATTCAACACCAGATACAGCAATACCTTGATAAGGAGCTGCCAAAGATCCATGCCAAGATCCATCCATTTCCCAAGAAGACATGGAACAAGGGATATAACTTCTGATAACATCAGATGTATCTTAGCTGATGCAGAGAAAACTAGAAAGATAATTACCTGGGCTATGTTGGCTATGCAAAGGCCTTCCATGGTGTGACTCTGTGGTTACTATTGAGAATAATGGGAATTCCAGAAGACTGCATGTGCTTATGTGGAACCTATACATGGAACAAGAGACAATTTGGGGAACAGAACTAGGAAGTACTGCATGATTTAAAATCAGAAAAGGCATACATCCATGTTGTAACTTTTCACTATACTTATGTATGCTGAGCAAATAATCAGAGAAGTTGGACTATACAAAGAAAAATAGGCTTCAAGGAATTGGAGGAAGTTTTATAAACAACCTATGAAATGCAGATGACACAGCCTTGCATACTAAATGTGAGGAGGACTTCAAACACTTATTAAGATCCAGATTTCAGCATGCAAAAGGATTGCAAATTAATATAATGAAAGTCCTAATCTTGACAAGAGGACAGATAGTAATACCATGATATAGCTCGAGGATTTAATCTTGTGTGGAACCACAACTAATGCTCATGGAAAGCACCGTCGAAAATTCAAATGAGACATTTAAGTGGATAGATCTGCTGAGCAAAACTTCTTTAAAGCCTGACCCAACTAAGGAGTTTCCATTGCCTGGTATACATGTGAAAGTTGGACACTGACAAAGGAACACCAAAGAAGAATCAAAGAATTGGACTTATGGGGCTGTTAAAGACTATTAAAAGTGGACTGAGCCCTGGTGACATAGTGGTTGAGTGTGGGACTCTGGCCCACGGGCTGGGCGGTTCAAATCCAGCAGCAGCTCTCCAGGAGCAAGACTGGGTAGCTCCCATGACCACCAGAGGGCAGTGATGCCCCCCCAAAAGAGACTATTAAAAGTATCCATGGACTATCAATGGTATCAACACATTTGCCTTTGAAGAAATACAACCATGATGTTCCTTAGCAAAAATTATGAGCCCTTGTATCACATATTTGGAACAGGTTATGAGGAGAGACAGGTCCCTAGAAAAGGCCATCATGCTTGGTAAACTATGGGTGCAGTGAGAAAGAGAAATAACTTCAACAGATGGATTGATTCAGTGTCTGCTACAACAGGATGAAGCATAACAAATGTGAGAATGACATAGGACTGGTCAGTGCTTCATTTTGTTGTATTTTGTTAATATCAAATGCAAACCAAATTAGGTTATGTGCTAAACAGAGAAAAGATGGATGTTTTCAAAATTTTCATTTTGCTTGTATTCAAAATCAATGTTCAAGGTAGAAACAGCCCTAAAATCAAATTACTTATTACATTGGGCAAATCTGATATATAAAAATTATTTAATGTCTTGGAAAACAAAGCTGTCACTTTAGAATCAAGGTATGCCTGATCTAAGACAGGATGTTTTCAATAATCACATACTCACCTAAAAGTTGGACTACGAATACAGAAGAACTGATACATTTGAATTGATTACATCTACAACGAAAGAAATACAGCCAGAATTGCCTGCTCATTAAAGTGAGGATGCCAAGACTTTGTCTTATCTTTCCATTCAGTAAAAACCAGGATGCCCTGCTTAGTAAGGTACAGCATCTGGGAAAAAGAGAAAGACTCATAGTGAGATGGATTGACATTGGAACGGAACAATTGTGAGGATGCCTCAGGACGGGGCAGTTTTTCTTTCTGTCTGATGTGGGGTTGCTATGAGCAACGAAGCACAGCACTGCACGAACAACAACAGCAGTATCATGGCAACTCAGAAGGTGCTGATAAATGAAGCGTTGATTCTGGCACATAGTTCATTTAAAGATTGTGGCTATAACATGCAGAAAGGAATGGACTTCTTTGGCATGAGCTTGAGAAAGATTTTAGAAAACAGTGATGATTCATATTTGTTTAAGGTCGGCAAATATGAAGGTGTTTATATTAGCCAGGTGTCTATATTTCCTCCAGCTTCTGTAACAAAATACCACCAAGTGGGTGGTTTTAGCAAACAGGAAATTGTTCTAACAATTTTGAACGCTAGCAGTTGGCCAATAGTCCAAATTCAGAGCATAGGCCTCGCTATGATTTCTCTGTTTGCTCTAAGGGAAAAGCCATCTGTTTCTTTCCAATTTGGAGTAGTTCCAGATGTTTCTTAGCATTTTTTGGCTTGTAGATATATTTTCACATGTATTTCAAATTTTCCTATGTGATTCTAGCTTAGTGTCAGCTCTCTCCTTTTAGAAGACTTCATTAGAAGGGATCAGAACCCAGTCTAGTATGGCATTGTTAAGGCAACTGATGACACCTTCAAGAAAGAACTTATTTCCAAATAAGGTTGCATTCACAGAAAGAGGTAGAATCTCAAAACATCATTTGGGGAAAACTTCATAATATCATGGTAGGTGAACATCAGTTATAGCAACAAATAATTCCTGGAATGCCAGAGAGCAGGCATTTCTCACTCCTGCTACATAGCAAATGCTGTTATGGTGAAGACTGTTTCCCAGGGTCACTTAGGAGTTCAGAATGACAAGTCTCTGTCAACTGTCATGTTAACAGTGGCTTTTGTTGAAGAAAAGAATGGTGATGAATTCACGTGAAACTTCATACTCCATTCAAAGGCTATTTTCATCACATCTGAGTATAGCTCACTAAATGTAGTCCTAAGAACCCACAAAATTGTTTGGGAGATAAAACATCTTAGAAAGAAATTGGGCATTTGTTGAACAGCAAATGTTTATTTCAATGTATTAATGTTTTAATCATTTTTTTGGTAAATCACTTAAATTTCGATTTTTTTTCCATTAAATATTATGGAACTTTTTATATCTCTATTATCTATCTATCTATCTATCTATCTATAATCGCTACATCTACCATCCATCATCTATCTTCTAATCTGTTGCCTTGTGCACATCCCCTTCATGTCTGTGTTGGCTAATTCCCTACTTTAATTGATTTTTTCCCTTAAAAAGGAACATAGAGTATACAATCACAAGAGAAATCAAACCAATTTTTTTTGTCAAATTCCTACTCATAGAGACCCTATAGCACAGAGTAGAACAGTCCCATAAGTTTTCCAAGCCTACAAATGTGTATGGAAATAGACTGCCATATTTCTGGTAGTTTCTAACTGCCCATATTTCAGTTTGCAGCTGCTGAGCCTATAAAAGGTTGCATGACCAGAACTTCTAAAATATGCCATACTAAGTTTCCCATAAGATTTATAGATATGAATGAGAGGCAATAATAATGAAAAGAGGACAACAGAAAGGCATATATACAACTTATATCAGATCTCACAGAAGTCTTTGGAATGAAACCGTAACCTAAATTGGGAATGTGTGAAGGAGCTCTGGTGACATAGTGGAATGCTAAATACTGAGATACTAACTGCAAGACATTTGGTTGGAACCCATCTTCTTTAGTAAAGATTACAGCCTTTGAAGCCCTGTGGAGCCATTCTACCTTGTACTTTAGGGTAACTCTGAGCTAGAATTGGCCTTGATGTCAGTGAGTTTATCTAAGTGCTTATGTTAGAACATATTTGATAGTCTATAGCTCTATGTGTTGCTTTTTAATTAGTGTACATTTAATGCATTTTAATAAAGCTGAAAATTTTCAGAGTCTTATTAGTATGATCATAAGATATCGATTTTATTCTCAATCAAATTTTGCCTAAAATAATAGGGAACTTAGAAAGTTACTTACTAGGTGATTTAAAAATTCACTTACATTATTAGCCTTGATTTTCCTTGATCTTTGAGGATCTGTTTATAATTCACAGGTTTGAATCTGAAGTTTTACTTCAGTAGCTACAAAGGTAGAACAGATACTTTATTCTTCAGTGATGCACCAGAAGCAATCTCTGACCTGAGCCACAGCACCAACGAAGCATTTATTCTATCTATTTTAAAAATAAAAATTAAATGTGAGAATAATACCAATATCAGATACAACAATTTATATACTTATTTTAAAAAAATCATTTCATTGGGGATTTGTACAGCTCATCACACTCCATACATCCATCCATTGTGTCAAGCACATTTGTATATATGTGGCCATCATTATTTTCTTTTTTTTGGGGGGGGGGCATCACTGCCCTCTGGTGGTCATGGGAGCTACCCAGTGCTACACCTGAGAGCCACCACTAGATTTGAACCACCAACACCGCTGGCTGCGGTCCCGCACTCAACCACTTAAGCCACCAGGGCTCAGCCGTGGCCATCAACATTTTCAAAACCTTTTCTTTTTATTTGAGCCCTTGATATCACCTTGTCTCCCCCCCTTTGCTCATTTATAGCTTTTTTTTTGTTTTTTATTTCTTTGTTTGTTTTTGTTTTTGAGCATCACGGCCTCTGGTGCCCGTGGGCGCTACCCAGTGCTGCTCCTGAGAAGCACCGCTGGGTTTGAACCGCCAAACCCACGGGCTGCAGTCCCGCACTCAACCACTTAAGCCACTGGGACTCAGCCCGATCACTTATAATTTTCATGAGCACTTGCTCATTTTTAATTTTTCCCATGCCTTACACTGACTGATGTCTCCCTTCACCCACTTTTCTGTTGTCCATACCCCTGGGAGGGGGTTATATGTAAATCATTGTGATCAACCCTTCCCCCGCCCCCCACCTTACCTTTACCCTCCTGGTATTGCTACTCTCGTTATTAGTCCCTGTGCTTCCAGCTATTATCTATACCAGCATACATACTCTGGTCTAGCCAAATTTGCAAGATAGAATTGGGGTCATGGTATGGAGGAGAGGAATCATTAAAAAGTAGAAGAAAGTTGAATATTTCATCAGTGCTGCACTGAATCCTGACTGACTCCTCTCTTCCATGTGATCCTTATGTAAGGGGAGTCCGATTGTCTACAGATGAGCTTTGGGCTTCCAATCTGTCTTTCTCCTCATTCACATTGATATGATTATTTGTTCTGCATCTTTGAACAAAGAATCTAACAATACATAATGATCACACAGGCTGGTGTGCTTCTTCCATGTGGGATTTGTTGCTTCTCAGCTAGATGGCTGCTTGCTTATCTTTAAGCCTTTAAAACCCCAGATGCTATATATTTTGATAGTCAGTCACTATCAGCTTCCTTCACCACATGTGCTTATGCACCCATTTTGTCTTCAGTGATCCAGTGATCGTATCGGGAAGGTGAGCATCCCAGAATGCCAGGTTATTAAAACAAAGTGTTCTTGTATTAAGGGAGTACTTGAGTAGAGGCCCAAGGTCTGTCTTCTACCTTAATATTTAACATATAAATATATGCACATAGATCTATTTCCTTATAATTATATATACAAATATCTACATATTTACATGCTTGTATTTAGACCTCTATAAATGTCCTTTGTCTCCTAATTCTTTCCTATATTTCCTTTTACTTTCCTCTTGTTCCACTGTCAGTTTTAAATGTATTTCATTCTTCCTACTTTTCTCTAAGATTTAGAGTCTAAATAAAGAAAGATTGGTGTAGTAATGTGGTTTCAATAGAGGTAAACTGATAAGGTTTATTTATTTATGAGCTACTTGGTTGAGATAGTTTCCATTCATATCCACTACTATTACAGAAATTGTGCTTGAACATAGATATAAAAACTACCCAGGGATTTATTTCTGACTGAGATTAAAATGAACTAAAAATATAAAACATCAACAGAAAATTCTTTAAAACAAATGCTTTATCATTCAGGTATCTTTTTGTAAATAAAAGAATCCATCACAATTTGACACTGTGTAGAATTAAGGACTGTGTGACCTTTAAGGAATCCATCTCGGGTGGGGCACAAAGGGGCGGGAGCATATATCACCAAGATTCCACATCATTTTTTCCCTGCGTGAACTCTATTTCAGGATTACAAATCACTAAAGACAGATATAGTCATCTGTACACTGTTTGAAGAAGACATTTCCTCTCTTCTGTTTCGTATTTACAATTCCACTGGGTTCATAAAATGGTCAGATGCTGCAGAGCCATGAACAAACTATAGCACTTTTAATAGAGCCATTCATCTGCTCCTTTTGAAGGTTAGTACTCTCTCTCAAGGGAAGCTTCTCAGATAATAAGAGGAAAATGAATGCCAGTTGAGCACCTGTAATCAAATTATTCTTAATTCCCTCATCTCTTGTCAGATACTGAGCTCCTCATATCATTTCATAGGTGGGCATTTTACAGACCCCTATGGTGTAATACAGTTAGTTTCCTTTCGCGCTTCCCTGTTTCTTTCCTGTTTTCCAGCCACCATCCATCATGGCTGGGCAAATTCTGTCAGGCAGAGAGTCCCAGCCTTTCAAACCATCAGACGCGATGCCAGCCGGGTGTACCCTTGCACCTGTCGTTTTCCAGCATTCAGCTTGTGAGGCAAGGGTCCAAAAAGGCATAGAGGATGGATGTGGAAAACATGCCCAGGGTTTCAACAGGCACAGTGTGTCCTCAGCAACCCTCCAGGTGGGACACTGCTGCTCTTGAACAGAGTCGCAGTTCACTCCAGTCTCACTCCCCAAAGAGAGATTATTTAAAACCCAGAGCAAGCCACATCTTCGGCCAGATTCTCACACACCCAGTGTATCACAAGCACACACAAAGAAAGCACTGAGCTTCTGAATGTTTCAGCTGGGCCATGACTCATCCTCCTGGAAGGCTTCAGAGGGAATTTGGAAAATGGGGTGAGGTTTTCCATTTCATTTGTAATGCACCTTTTGGAATCTGCAATAAATTGAGATGCAGTCTCAAACCTGCTAGAAATTTCATTCATATGATTAGGTTTGTTACCTATATTTTATATTTTTTCATCCTAACTTCTGTTGACATGGAAAAATAATGATTTCTGGGAAATTACTGAGTAAATTACAGCACTGAATGTAATCTTTTCATTTCTTTTTTAACATTCAATATTGATTAATTTTTATAAAGGTAAAACAAAATTCAATTAAGGACATATGTCTTTATAAGGCAAATACTGAATAAACCAAAAGTTTCTGTATTCAGAAAGTTAATGAATATGAGTGCTAAATGGTTCACTGCACTGGTTAGTTGTAAGGACAAATTATAATATATATCATTTCCCACCAGAAATAGC
This sequence comes from Nesogale talazaci, assembly GCA_004026705.1. Taxonomy (NCBI): domain Eukaryota; kingdom Metazoa; phylum Chordata; class Mammalia; order Afrosoricida; family Tenrecidae; genus Nesogale; species Nesogale talazaci. Next base: position 129,557 of record PVJH01003447.1, read on the forward strand.
GCTTTCCTCAATCATTGAAAATTGTAGTGCCATCTCAGTATTATCTTCTCTGTTCAGTTCACTCTATCTCTCTTAATTTCATTCATATATTCTCTCTCTCTCTCATCTATGAAGTCAGACTCTGTAGTTGGTCTTGTGTTCAAATAATGGATAAAACAGCATTGATATACTTCAAAATCATATCATCTGACATACATACATCATCTTTATGTATTTGCCAACAGTTAAAGTAGCTAGATACATAAAATATTTCTTAGAAGGATTCTCTATGGAATTTATATAGATCCTAAAAATTTGTGGAAAATGACTGGATTAGACGTCATCATAAGGACAGTGTATCTCTTTTACTACACAGCCTTTCATAAAGACCTGCATATCTGAATTATATTGCTAGTATGTAGTCTATTCTCCCCATGAACTTGGTATTCATTCCTCAATAAAATGATTAGATACATAAGATAATGCAATTTCTTCTATTTGGAGTAGTACACCATTTATTCCATCACATTTCTCCCTGCATTTCATATTCACTGGGTTCCATATAGTGACACTTATCAATGCTGATATTAAACCAACATAAACAAAATGTATTGTACAAAAATGTCCACTGGTATAACAAATGCTCCTTTTAAGAGTTAATAGGGTTCATTCAAGCTTGAGAAATTCTGGGTGAAACCAATTTTCAGTTTTTCCACTGCATAATTTCTCAAACTATTTCATGTTATCAAAAATGTTAATTAGATAACTATTTTTCCAAATGTTGTTCTAAAAATTTCACTGCTATCTAGCCAATTCTGATTCATAGCGATGCAGTAGGACTGGGTAGAACTTTTTCATAAAGTTCCTGAAGTTGTAAACTTTCCCAAAAGCAGTCTCCACTTTTTCCATGGAGTGATTTAGCATTAGGTATTAAGACATCTTAGTGAGAAGTGCACAGGACAGGTAAGATTCTTGCTATGTCTTCGTGGAATTTATTTTCTTAGTGCGGTTCTCAAAAAAAAAAAAAAAGAAAGAAAGAAAGATACACAGACAAGAAAGGTCATTTTGAATAGTAGTAGGAACAGTTCAGACTTTAAGGGCAATGTCATTGGAGCCGTTTCAGACAGAAGGGTCTGTCTGAAGAGATGACATTTGTGCTGGGTGACTAAAACAAAAGCCAAACCCACTGCCGTCAGGTTGATTCTGACTCACAGTGACCCTAAAGCAGAGGGTAGAACCACCCCCTATGAGTATCTAACTCTTAATGGTAATAGAAAACCCCTGGTCCTGACACTGGGAACTCTGAAATGACAAATATGTACTAATCACTATGCCACCAGGGCTCTTGAAGGAGAGGCAGATCCTACAATATGAAGAACCCACAAAAGAGCAAACAGATGTCTGGCTCAAAAAATCTTAGCATATTGGAAAAAGGAGTCCCTGTTGTCAGAACTGAGTGATGAGGAGAGAGGTATGTCTATTTGAAGCACTGGGATCTTAAAGACCACACTGAGTAAGATTTTATTGTTGGTCCAGTAAAAATAGCTTTGAAATCACTTAAGCCTTGACATAACCTAATTTGAACTTTTTTTGGGGGGGCATCACTGCCCTCTGGTGGGAGTAGGAGACCCAGCCTTGCTCCTGGAGAGCAGCTGCTGGATTTGAACTGCCAACCCAGTGGGCCACAGTCCCACACACCACCACTCGCCCCCCGGTCTCAGCCCTCTAAATTGGATTTTGAAAAGATCTCCTTGATTGTTATGTAGAGAATTGAATTGGGGGTCAAGATTAGGAGGAGAATCCAAGTAGGAGGCTCAGAGAGTAGCGTAGTTTTCACATACAATGCACACATATAAAAACACATTGTGCATATAAATGACATGAGCATTTTGGACAGTTTGCACAAATTATAGTCATTCACATATTATTTTTATAAAATGCAAGCATTCCTCTGAGAGAAGAAATTTGCCCATGCAGACTGACAGCTGTGGAGGGTTGGGAATGTTTTTCAGAAGTACAGTATGCAAGACAGGTGGTGGGCTGATGTGGACATGATGGAGAAGACAGCGATGATGTCAAACTTTTGGGCTGGACAATTGCACACATACTGGTATCACTGATTGAGGTGGTAAAGATAAAAAAACTCAAATACTTAAAAGAAGGAAGACAATCTAGGAACATTTCTTGTTCCAAGCCCTTCTTGAGTCTGTCTTTTGTTCTTTTCATTGTTTATAAAAGGAAGACATTGCCCTTTCATTGAAGGCTAATGCTTTCATTCTTTGAGTACATTAGGAAAGGCTAAGGTGACTATGATTGATTAATACTGTTGTTGTCTATAGCTAAGCCAATATTTTCCAATCTGTATTATATGTGAACTATTTGAAAAGCATAAATACTTCCTTCTTGGTAGGTAATGATCTATTCAGTAATATTTTATTCATTATTTTGTATTGACAGACACTTAGATTTGTTCGTCAGTCTAAACGTGACTATATACTTCTGTGGACAAGGGCACAGGATGGAATCTTCACTTATCTAAACCAAATTCCTTCAACAATTTTTGGTCTAAACATGATCATGGAACATAATTCTGGTCCATTGCCATATTAAAAAATATGGAAATATATTTTGCACTTGTGAAAAATAAGAAATTTACTTTTATTTACATGATATATCTATGTGTGGAGATAGCCACCTGAGAGGAATTTAAGATGGTTGAACCCCAAGTCAAAACCATAGGGAAATCAAAAACAAAAACAGGAAAAAAAATCTACCTTCAAAGAAGGGCCAACTAAGTGCAATCTGGAACTATCCTACTTTTAGCAAATTAAGAAGAATATATATATATATATATGTATATATATAATGAAATATGAAGAAGTCTGATAACTCATATAAACATATATGCATAATACCCAAATGAGAAAATGATAAAACATATCTGGGAGACTGATTTAATATGATGGAATTTCCCCCTGAATTTTGTGGAATCCCCCAAATATATATTGCTAAAATTGAAGCAATAGCAGCAATCAGAATTATTGTCATGTTTACGTATAAAAATAGTGAGTTACTTAGACCTCATGAGAATTTTGTTGTGACCATGTCCCAAAGGAAGGAGCAGCTTACAAATGAGTAGTGCATTTTAAGATTCCATAAAACAATGAATGCCAAAATGTCAGACCATCTATTTCAATTTGCAAAACAAGACTAGTCTTTTTCCTAATCTAATTGAACAGGCTCTACAACTAGCCATTAAATCAATAGCCCAAACCATGGATATGTCAACTGGTTCAACTTGTACAACTTTGACTCAAAAATTAAAGTTGTATAAACTTTCTGCTCACTGGACATTGAAGCCATTGCTCCCAGATCAGCTGATGACAAGGGCAGAACTTTCTATGAACATTTTAAAGAAGTGGAATCAAGAACCTGGAGCCTTTCTTGGAAGAAGTGTCATGAGAGATGAAAAGTGACTTTACCAGTAAAATACTGAGGACATAGCACACTCAAAGCAATGGTTGGCTGAAAACTGGAAATCATCACAGTGAAAACCAAAGTCAACTGGTCAAAGTCAAAGTGGGTTCAAATGCATGCGTTATGCCAGGGAAAGAATATGATTTTGTCATGAAAACACTCAGAATTTACTCCATGACTGTGATTCTGTTTGATAGTCATAGATATTTGGGATTTCAAAATGTAGTACATGCCAAAACCAAGAGCAAATCAAACAGATTGGAGCTTGGAATACACTTTTTAAAAATTATTTGGTATCTGTATAGGAGCAACTTATCTTAAACCTTTCTTCCCAGGTTGGTGTGGCTTTTAAATGAATATCATTTTTCTGTTTTATTCAAGCTACACGTGCTCCCCTTTGTTGAACTCTTCCAATTCCTATCTTCTAAGAAAATTATTGCTCTAATATCAGAGATCCAGTTATGCTGTTTCTAGACCTGTGGTGAAAAGATGAATATTTTCAACTCCTTTTGCTAGGAAATCACATCCTGCTGAGAATATAGCTGAAAACATGTTGTCCCTGTTTATCTCATAGACATTCAACTTGGAGTCTGTGTAAACTGAGAGCTGGCGGTAGCTTTCCCACTACTTGGGGGAAGTCAAGGTAAGAAACTCTAGAAGAGAAAAATGAGTCTCAGAATCCAGAGACTATTTGTGAAGCACTGGGTGGCATAATTCCTAAAGCTCAATCTAAGCATTGTGTTGTTGGTTTGTTACAGATTTTCTGGTAAGTAGAAAATTGGGTCTTCAAGGATGCACCCACTCTAGTTCGCAGAACTATGAATATGTTACAAAACAGAAGGAATTTTTGAGATATTGATAAGATTCTCGTCCTCTGCCATTGAGTCAATCCTCACTCACAATGACCCTACAGACCGTTTAGAACTGATCCTCTGGACTTCAGGAACTTCATATCTTCACAGGGACAGACATCCTTATTATTAATTGATAGAGAGGCTGGTGGGTTTGAACCATATCAACACTGCAGCCAACAGTCCAACTGTTGATCTTCTAGGAATAGGACATTCATTTCATTGGACTTAGTCTTTCACAGTTGCCCTTGAAAGCTCTGGAGAGAGCCATGAAAGACAGAGTCTTTTACATGTCAAAGAAGACCAGTCAAAGAGATTACAAGTGTGAAAAGGGTTCAGGACGCACAGGGCCCAATGCAAATGCGGAAGGGGAGGTCTCCATCTGAGAAGCAGTGGAGGAGTAAAGATCTCTGTCTGTACCCCCAAGAACTTCCTTCTACCTCTCACCTGACTGAGGCTGGGCGTGATTCTCCACAAGAACCCGCTGTGAAGGCCTCAGCTAGCTGGGATCTTGATTTTCATTTCGTGAAACACCGGTGATCTCGACACTCCATAGCCTTTTGACATACAAATGGAAAGAATGTTAGTTTGTGTTATGTTAAGAAATTAAGATTGTGGTAAATTGTTAAGGCAGCAATTGAAAATGAATGCCTTTGCTATGTATGACAATTGGCTTTGCCAAACAAGAGGTTTTTGTAGTAGATCTTAAGCCCAAATATGTTGCAATATTTCACAAAAATGATTTTTTTGGATAAAGAGAGCATAGCCTTGAAGAAAACTTATTCTTACATATATTGGGGTTTTTTTTAATGCTGTAACTTTTGCTTATCTCTTTATCATCCCAAACTCAAACCAAACTCACCGCATTGAGTTGACGCTGACTCAGTCACCCTACAGCAGGGTGGAACTGTCCCTGTGAGTTTCAGAGACTGGGGCTCTGCACATGCAGATGAATGGTCCACCTTGCTCCATAAAGTTGTGGGTGGGGGGACATGTGGCTACCAGTTCCTCCCCTCACCACGGTAGAATAGACCTCAAGAGGAGTACTAGGTTCCAGGGGAAAAAATGAATACATTTACAATGCTGGTTGTGACAATGGACCTTGCTGCTGTGGTGACAGGGTATATGAACAAGCGAGCCACTACAGAGCTGATGACAGCTGTAAGTCTGCCTCTGCCTACTATAAGCACATCCCCAGCTGTGGCTTAGCATGTATATGACTTAGTGGGACAGAGTATGCCCTGTGAGGAAACATACTCATTTTTTTTCTCAGAAGTTCATATGTCCTTCTTAGGCTAATCATGGTGGCTTTTTCGCACAAAGAAGTGAAGGAATAAATCTGAAGGCTTTTCTTTTGTTTCTCTATTGGAAAGCATTTTTCTTTCTGTTACCATCATGTGGATTAAATGTGTAGATTTTATGTTGGGAATATTTAGTTCCCTGAAGAAATGTGTGTGTGTGTGTGTGTGTGTGTGTGAGAGAGAGAGAGAGAGAGAGAGAGAGAGAGAGAGAGAGATCAAGAAGTAATTTAAAGTATTATAAATTTATTATGTGCATGTGTGTGGGGCCAAGTTCTAACTGGATATCAAGATGAGGGTAATAAAGCAACCAGTTTATACCCTTAAGGAGGTTATATTCCACTGGGGAGGGAGAGACATGAGAGTGTTTATAATTTTTTTGTGTGTGTTTATAATTTTTAATGATGATTATTATAGGGTCACTGAGTCCACGTCAACTTGATGGCAATGAGACTGGTTGATGGCTGTCTGGTAACGAGTCTGAATCCCCTCCAGGGCACCCAACAACCCCATTGGAGTGGTAAGCACAGTGTTGTTTGGGGTGGGAGAAAAGGCTTCTTGGCAATTACCTTCCACAAAATTGTTTAGCACATTGTATCCTATTAAATTATTTTTTATATTGACAGCTTTTCCTGGTTCCAAGAATCTCTTTCCAGCTCTGGGCTCCTGACAGCTAAACAAAGGGAAAATTGCAATCAATTTGAAGAGATTTACTCTCTGTGCTCAATGAAGGGCTCCAGGAATGCAGCAAACCAGGACCCCAGGAGAGTTGAGAAACAAGCCAACCAACGGACCCTGTGGCTTTCCAGGACCCTGTGGCTTTCCATGGCTGTGGATGTTGATGGAAGCCGAGAGCCTAATATTTATCCTGCAAAGCAGTTGGTAGGTTTGGAATGGTCACCTTGCTGAATAGCAGCCCCGTGTATAAAAGACTCTAGGCTTTCTAGCATCGTTAAGGGGTGTGTGTATGTGTTCCTGGTCCATTGATCTCAAAATACCATTACAGGCTTGACTCAAGTTGAACTACCCATCCTATATATAAAGAGCCACTCCTATAGTGTGATATGAGAGAGAAGTGGAGACCTAACTCTTGGGATATTTTTTAGAGGTAATAATATGCTCTCAGTTACAAACATATAGGTGCAAAAATATCTTTAAACATTTCCAATTAATTTTACTTTATGTAGTTAATTCTTGAGCCCATTTTGACTGAGAGTTGTGAAATTTTAAAAATATATTTGATCAATCAGAATTTAAACTATGTTAATTAAACTATTTTATAGGATTTTATTTCATAGCATGTTGATTCTTCCTTTCCTCCTCCTTCTGGGTGTGACAGTCTCTGTACTCAGAAGCAAGTGTAAAGGGTTGGTGGGTATTTGGGCTTTGTGCGAGGATTTGCATTATCCGAATCGATGGCTGGTCCCTGTGCTGGAGCTGACTCTCTTGATCCTGATTTTCAGACTGCAATTCCCACTCGTCAGGTCTGAATCATAGACGTTCTTCATCCTCCTTTGTCATACATCAAAACAAAAAACCTGATCAAACAAACAAACATTGTTCACAAATGGTTTATGACTCACAGTGACCCTACAGGACAGAGTGAAACATCCCCAAAGGGATTCCGATGTTGAGCAAATGGCAATGTTGCTCTCTGGCAGCATGGCTGGAAGTTTGAACCATCAACTTTTCAGTCAGTACTAAGCCAACGCATTACCAGGACTTTTGAGAGTCTTATTAAAACGAGAACAAAACAACACATCCACTGCCATCAAGTTGTTTCTTCTCTGAGAACCAATCTATAGGAGAGTCTGTAAATCTTCAGAGGAGCAGATAGCTTCAAATTACAGTAAAGCTGATCGGTTTGAACATCTCACCTTGTCCTTTACCATTGTGACTTGATTCCCTGTCTATGAGTCGTCTTCTTATATTCTTATAATCTACAGGTCATCTTCAGATACATCTTTCATGAGAATTGAAAAATTCAATCTGAATTATACATGCTTCATCGATCCATCTGACAGGACATCAGTCATTCTCTTGAACTGTTCAAAGCATGGGCAATATGCCAAATAAAGGCTTTGAGTGGGGTTTTCTGGGAACTCAGGCCAACATGTACAGAACACATTCAGAATTCTGAGGAAGAGATCTCTCACATTGAACCACTTGGTGTTTTGATATTTAAGCTTCTTTTTACTTCTCTCATGCTGCCAGATGTTCACTGTATGGAAGCGCAACAAATTAGTTAAGGTTGAGAGGAAGGATGGCATATGACCTTGGGACTAGTGGAAGGGCATAGAATGTGTGGAAACCACACAGCAAGGTTACCCTGTGGAGATATTTCAGTAATTCTACTGCAAGATATAACTACCCCGTTGTTACTGTTAGGTGGCATGGAGTTGACCGTGACTCAGAGCAACACTAAGTATAAACAAACACGACACTGCCGGCTTGCATACCCCATCTTCCCATTGTTGTTTGAGCCCCTTGTGGCAGCCCCTGTCTCAATCTCTGTTGCTTGGTGTCTTTCTCATTTCCTTTTCACTTCCCTTCGACTTTACCCACCACGGTGTCCTTTTCTAGGGTCTACGCTCTCCTGTGGAGGTCGGGCTGCCTTATGCATTGGGTTGCTTCTGAGAGGTCATCAGTTCAAAACCACCAAGGGCTTCTCAGGAGTGAGACAGGTCTTTCTACTCCTGGAAAGAATTACAATCTCAGAAATCCACATGGGCAGGACTACCCTGACCTATGGGGTCACTATTCTCAGAACTGACCTGATGAAAGTGAATTTGAATTTGAGACTCTGCTTATAATATCTCCAATGTATGTGAGACCGAGTTTCACCATGTTGGCTTCTGTGGAGCCTTTTTACTATATGTCTACCAAGACAGCTTTATTTGTACTTTTGGCAGTAATGATATTTTAAATATTCATCACCAACAGCATAATTCAGATGCATCAGTGCTGGTGTGGTCTTCTATATTCACATACATGTAAGAGCACCGAAAATACCATGAGGAGTCAGGCACACCTTAGTGACATTGTTGCTCCTTCACACGTTAAAGAGATCTGACCCAGTGAAATATGTAATTTTATGTCTTGAGTACTACTTCCATGAGCACAGATTATGAATCCAAGTGAAATGAAATCCTTGACAATTTCAATGTCCTCTCTGCGTTTCGTTCAGGATCTTGCCTATTGGTGCAGCTGGGAGTATTGGGGCTTTTCTGTATATAGCATTGTCATGTGCACTGAAGGCCATAGGTCTGGATCTTCATCAAGAAGGGCTTCACGCCCTCTTTGCTTTCAGCAAGTAAGATTGTATTGTTTGTACTTAGCAAGCTGTTGAAAAGCCTTCTTCCAATCCTGATACTTCATTCTTCTTCATATAATCTAGCTTCTTGGATTATTGCTTATCATACAGTTTGAAACGGTGTGATGAAAAAAAAATCTCAGTGAACACATTTCCTGGTTTTTAAACCATGCAGTATCCCCCAGTTCTGGTTAAACAATTTCATCATGGTCCACGGACAGGTCTCATGTGAACATGGTTGTGTTCTGGAATTTTCAATCTTCTCTATGTTATTCATAGTTAGTTGTGATCCCAGAATCAAAGGCCTTGGCACAGTTAGTGAGCTACAAGTAAACATCTTTCTGGTATTCTCTGCTTTCAGGCAAGATGAATCTGATGCCAGCAATGATTTTCTTAGTGCCATGCCCTGTTTGGGGTTCCTGTAGCTTCTGTGATTGTGGTGCTGCAACTGTTTTTGAAATAGCTTCAGCAAGTTACGTCTGCATGTTTTATGAATGACATTGCTCAAAAATGTCCACAGCATGTGGGGTCATCATTCTTTGGGAAGGGCACAAATATGGATTGCTTCAAGTCAGTCACCAGGTAGCTATTTTCCAACTCATTGTTGGAAGGATTCCTGGTTGCCTAGTGGTTGCCTCACCGAGCTGCTAGCTACAAGGCCAGCTCTTTGACCTCATCAGCCACTCAACAGGAGAAAGAGAAAGTCTTTTGCTCCCATAACGACTTATTCACTCAGAAACCCACAAAAGCAGTTCTAGTCCCTGCTCTCAGGGAACTATTAGCCGGAATTGACTCAATGATAATGAGTGAATGCACAGACGCACAGAGTCACCGTGCCCAAATAAAGGGTAACATTCAACTATCTTAAGTAGTGGACAACCCAAACTGGAAGGTCCTGTAGGAAGAAGACCAGGCTGTATTGAAAGGCACTATTGAAAAATAAGCTTCAGCAAGGCACTAAACACCCATTGAATTGTCCAGGAAATCATCAGGCAGCCAAGCTAACATCTTAGGTTAGCTCCCTGTGACTGACTTTTATTTCCTATCCTTAACACATGCTTAAGGGATGCTCATTTTTCTTTAGTTGATTATATTTCAAAGACTGCACTGACCTGATCACATGCCTTGGATCCTCAGTTCTTTAGGGCCAGCATTGCTAATAAGCATCTGGACCTGGACGGAACATATCTTGACAAATATCTCTTTATGCTTACTTTTTAATCACATTTACATGAATTTTTACAATGTGTTCATACATAGCAATATCATTTAATAGTCTGTGTCTCTTTAGGAATCACTCTATATTAAAATATTTGGTAAATGTAAAGTGAACTACGTGCGACATGTGCCTAAGACTTTTAGTATCATCTGTGTTTATACTGCTGCTTGCAGCTAACGCTAGATGCTGTGCTCCATAGAGATAGTATCTGTTTTTAATAGTGCTTTTTCTCCTCTAGACCAAGTGTTCATTCTCCCTCCCCACCCGCCACCCCCCGTGCTGCAAATGGCATCAATAAATACTTTAGGTCTTGTAGGCCTTGGTATCAATGTAATTATTCAATGTTGCATTTATTTAAAAAGCTACCACAGATGACCAATAAATACATACATATCTCTGGGTCACAATAAAACTTAAGTTATTAAATCAGGGAGCAGGATTGTTTGAAAGGTACAATTCTTTTCCTTCATGAAGCAGCACACTGATCAAGAGGTCAGCCTTCACACGAAAGACAGGCAAGTGGCATGAGAAAAGGGCAGTGGGCACGGGGAGCCCAGGGAAGAAGTGGGAAGAGTGCCATTCCACGGTGAGGTGACAATGACTGTCACGAAATGGACTGCATGCACTCTTGAATGAGAAAGAATTAGTTCTGCATCTCTCCACACAGATCATGACGAAAAGCTCAAAGAAAGAAAGAGCACAACCCTTTTACAACATTTGTCATGCCAGAGCAAAATGTTTACGAAAGCTGTTAGTGGAGAAAGTAAACTAATTATCACCATATCTAAGTTCAAGGGCCAGGTTGTCTCTTTAGATCCCCTCTGTAACCCACATACATGTATATTGTTCAGTGTGTAGAAATTATTGAAGTTCTTGGGGGAAAAAACAGAGAGAGAGAAGAGAGATTTTCCTCTGCATTGAGAACAAATGAGAACAAAATTTCCTGCCACTTCCTACCAAGTGTATGAGATCAAGGGCAAATCAGAGACATATGGATGACTTCTCTGTAGAGAGGTAACAGATACTAGTTTTGACAGAAAGAGCATTCTCTTGGAAATAAACACATCCTAAACATGACACACTCACATGCTGTGCTTGAATCTTTTCTGAAGATGACATTTTGCAAATATGTGTTCTTTATAGATAACTTGAAAAAAATGTTCACCTAAGAATTGTTCTGAAAAATATAGTTTCCTGTTGTGATTTGGCTGCTTCCTTTAGAGTTAACTTTTATCAGTGATTGCTTCAGTAACCCTATGGTCTCCTCCAAATTGCATTGCCCCATTTGTTCCCAATAATGATCAGTGTTGTTATAAGCAACTCAGAATGGATTCAAAAATACACTGTTGTTTGCACAGATATATCTATTTGTAAATCAATATTGCAAACACTTAGCTTTGTTATGATTGCCGGTTATCAGTGGAGCTCAACATGCTAAATGCTAAAGAGATTTAAATGGCAGCAAGTTATTTGTGTGAGACACTGACACTTGCCATTTTTGGTGAGTCAAAAAGACCATTATTTTCTTCATTGCAATCCAAATTAAAGCAAAGTTTAATTAAAGTTTCATTAAAGAAGAGCCTTTGTCATCCTGGGAAGCATCTTTCTCTTTGAGCCAAATATGTTGCAGAATGATATGCTTTCATCTCTAGTTTTTAATGTTTGGCCAAGGGAAGAAAGGGAATAGATATACCATTAATGAGGTGTGATATGGTTCAGTCAAGAGGATAAAGCACCAGGTGTTCCATCAGTTCTCATCTAGGATGAATATACTGGGGTGAAACACCTACATGCTTTCTGACTGAAAGTCTCTTAACATGTTGCCACCTGAGTGACCTCTAATAGGATGCTCCTGCTCTAATCAGGTTTCCCATTGCATTCTCAACACTTCCACCATTGTCCTTTCAGATAAACCTTTATGATGTCAATTCTCTTCCTCGCTTCTCTTTTAGCCTCTTTCACCCAGGACTCCCTCCTCCTTCTACAGAAAGCAAGATCACTAAGGTATTGTTATTTGCTTTTGAAAATATAATATCACCTTTTTTCTTATCATTCCTAGTATTTTACAAATGCATTAGTTTGTTTTTCTATTAGGCCTTACCCTAAATTTCTCTGACATATGATATTCGTACTTTCAAATGATTACTAGACTTTTGTCAATAATTTCTGTGGGGATTATAA